>CM042555.1:15547500-15700000 GCA_023630585.1 Cranoglanis bouderius | reverse complement strand
TCTGCAGCTATTTATATTCATATTTATTTTTATTTATAATTCTTTTTTTGTATAGTGTTTTCAGCGCCTAAAGCACATACAGTGCATTGTGTATGCACATAGAAGAGGCATGAGAAAACAATTAGTTCAAATTTGATCAAAAATTACTTTCTACATCTTAATTTAGATTTTTCCACTTTTTATTCATCATAATATGTCATGAAGATGTGAAATATGTCATAGTATAATTTCATGTCATAAATATGTGAAATATGTCATAGAAGAGTACGTCAATGAAAGGAATCTATGCTTTTGTTATAAAAAAACGTTTCCTAACAAATAGAGTGCCAATAGGTTTGAAGTTGGATAGATACATAGATAGATAGAGTGCCAATAGTTGTAGGATAGATAGATAGATAGATAGATAGATAGATAGATAGATAGATAGATAGATAGAGTGCCAATAGGTGTGAAGTTGGATAGATAGATAGATAGATAGATAGATAGATAGATAGATAGATAGATAGATAGATAGATAGATAGATAGATAGATAAACGTTACCAAAAACGTTTTCCTTTGCTCCCAGACGCTTGAAACAGAGAAAACAGAGTTAGTGCACCAAGAAAACAGAGTTAGTGCATATTTGATGGAAAATGATATACACTTTTATTTTTACGTTTCTCACTTTTTCACACTTTGTTATCATATTATGCATTTTTATGTAAACAATCATATTTCATATAATTTTAAGTCAGAAACATGTGAAACATGTCATAGTATCATTTTATGTCATAAAGATGTTAAATGTCATAGTAGACTACATCAAACAAGGGAATCTATGCATTTGTTAGAAAAACCGTTTTCCTTTGCTCCCAGAAATTTGAAACTCTCTATGTAGTGTTTTCAGTGCCTAAAGCGTACCCTTATGTATGCACATAGAGGAGCGATGAGAAAAAAGAGCTAGTGCACATTTGATGAAAAATGACATTCTTCACCTTTATTTTGACTTTTTTAAGTTCAAGTTCAAGTTCAGTTTATTTGTATAGCGCTTTTAACAATGGTCATTGTCCCAAAGGAGCTTTACAGAAATATATAAATTCAGGACATAGATTTTAAATTTATGAATTTATCCCCAATGAGCAAGCCAGAGGTGGCAAAGAAAAACTCCCTGAGATGATATCAGGAAGAAACCTTGAGAGGAACCAGACTCAAACAGGAACCCATCCTCATCTGGGTGACATCAGATAGTGCGATTATAAATAAATAAATCCCTTCTATAAATGTACCAATACTACATGGTCAAATAGCAGTTGTAAAACCATGAAAATTCATTACAGTTTTTATATGAAGTCTGTTTTGTTGAACTTCACCACTGTTCACTGATGGAGACTTGCGTGCCAAACTGTTGGCACTTGCAGTCCTAGACATCATAGCATAACTGTTCATATGAATTGAGGTCCAAAGCCATCTTTATGGTTTTTAAGTGGTGCCATCCTCAGTAATCTCAATGATCTTTATGCTGCACCGTGTGGGGCCATCCTCAGCAGCAGCAACTTTTTTCACTTTTTCACACTATCATTTTATGCATTTTAATGTAAACAATCATGTTTCGTATCATTTTAAGTCAGAAACGTGTGAAATATGTCATAGTAGAGTGTGTCAATCAAGGGAATATATGCGTTTGATAGAAAAACCGTTTTACTTTGCTCCCAGAAGCTTGAAAGTTTCTATATAGTGTTTTCAAATGCGTAGGTGATAACACACGTGCGCTTTGAACTCGATTGTGAGATTTTCAAAGTGCTGGGAACTTGTTAAAGGGTTTTTCTAACAAACAGATATACACACATACAGTGGGGAGAAAAAGTATTTGATCCCCTGCTGATTTTGTACGTTTGCCCACTGACAAAGAAATTATCAGTCTATGATTTTAATGGTAGGTGTATTTTAACAGAGAGACAGAATAACAACAAAAAAATCCAGGAAAACGCATTTCAAAAAAGTTATAAATTTATTTGCATTTTAATGAGGGAAATAAGTATTTGACCCCTTTGACTTAGTACTTGGTGGCAAAACCCTTGTTGGCAATCACAGAGGTCAGACATTTCTTGTAGTTGGCCACTAGGTTTGCACACATCTCAGGAGGGATTTTGTCCCACTACTCTTTGCAAATCCTCTCCAAGTCATTAAGGTCATTTTCAATGCCCTGGCTTAGGGAAGGAGGTTCTCACCCAAGATTTGACGGTACATGGCCCCGTCCATCATCCCTTTGATGTGGTGCAGTTGTCCTGTCCCCTTAGCAGAAAAACACCCTCAAAGTATAATGTTCCCACCTCCATTTTTAACAGTGGGGATGTTGCTATGACTTGGGGTCATAGGCAGCATTCCTCCTCCTCCAAGCACGGCGAGTTGAGTTGATGCCAGAGAGATCTGACCACACCTGACCACAACACTTTCACCCAGTTCTCCTCTGAATCATTCAGGCAAACTTCAGACGGGCCTGTACATGTGCTTTCTTGAGCAGGGGGACCTTGCGGGCACTGCAGGATTTCAGTCCTTCACGGCATAGTGTGTTACCAATTGTTTTCTTGGTGACTATGGTCCCAGCTGCCTTGAGATCATTAACAAGATCCTCCCGTGTAGTTCTGGGCTGATTCCTCACCGTTCTCATGATCATTGAAACTCCACGAGGTGAAATCTTGCATGGAGCGCCAGACCGAGGGAGACTGACAGTTTCTTCCATTTGCGAATAATCGCACTAACTGTTGTCACCTTCTCACCAAGCTGCTTGGTGATGGTCTTGTAGCCCATTCCAGCCTTGTGTAGGTCTACAATCTTGTCCCTGACATCCTTGGACAGCTCTTTGGTCTCGGCCATGGTGGAGAGTTTGGAATCTGATTGATTGATTGCTTCTGTTGACAGGTGTCTTTTTACAGGTAACAAACTGAGATTAGGAGCACTCCCTTTAAGAGTCATTAAAAGAGCTGAGATTAAAAGGCTGAGATTCTGGCTCCTATTTCTGGGAGCCAGAAATCTTGCTGATTGATAGGGGATCAAATACTTATTTCCCTCATTAATATGCAAATCAATTTATAACTTTTTTGAAATGCGTTTTTCTGATTTTTTTTGTTGTTATTCTGTCATTCACTGTTAAAATACACCTACCATTAAAATTCTAGACTGATCATTTGTTTGTCAGTGGGCAAGCGTACAAAATCAGCAGGGGATCAAATACTTTTTCCCCCCACTGTTCGTGAAGCAAATTTCTTTAACATTGTTCAAGTTTATGATGAAATTTGACAAGAAACACACTGTTTACATTAAAATGCATTTTTTGAGAATAAATTGTGAAAAAGTAATAATCTTGTAAAATAACAACTATAAGGTCATTATTAATTAAATATGCACTAACACCATTTCCTTGACAAACTCCTATGTGCTAAAACACGTGCTCTTTGGACTGAAAACACCACTGCAAGATTCTTAAAGCGCTGGGAGCTTGTTAAATGGGTTTTTCGAACAAACGCGTATATGAATGGGCATGAAGTAAACTTCTATAACATTGTTCACTTGTTTATGATGAAATATGATATGCTAATCTTTCTTGATGATGTAACTCATGATGATAGCAGCAGAATGAATTCAGAAGTCTACAGAAATATTCTGCCTGCCAATTTACAGAGAAATGCAACCAATCTAATTGTGAGGAACTTCATCATGCAGCAAGACAATGACCCAAAACACACTGCCAACATAACAAAAGACTTCAGCAAGGGGAAAAAGTGAAAGGTTTTAGACTGGCTAAGTTAATCACCAGACCTTAATCCAATAGAGCATATATTTCACCTCCTGAAGAGGAGAAACCCCTCAAAACAAACAACAACTGAAAGAAGTTGTAGTACAAGCATCACAAAAGAAACATGCAACAGTTCAGTGATGTCAGTGGGTTGTCAGCTTGATGCGGTTATTGCAAGCAAGGGATATTGTTAATTGATATAAGTTCTTATCCGATACCCTTCACAGAACAAGAATTTGAACTCTTCTCTGGCTGATTTCCCCTCATCTGAATTCTGGAAGAAGTTTACACAGACACACAGAGTTCAGTGCAAAAGCATCTTAGTTTAATGATACAGAAAGCATAGTATATATACACACAGAAATATTGATAAAGAATAATAAATGTCAGTTAGAACAGGTCACAGCTAGAGTCAGAACATCTGTTACGTAGGTAGAACTAAAGACCTCTCAAAACACATTCCAAGAACACAAAACAATTCTGTTCTGGTACATCATGACACAAACTAGAGACCTTCAAAATTGTGTGCCACCAAAAGGTGCCATGTTCTAAGTTGTAAATATCAGGAAATGAAAGATGAAATTCTGATCTAATGTCTCATATTCCTCTTTTGATCTCAAACCCAAATGTCTTCAGCAAAAACAAAAGAGTCCTTGCCTTTCCAGTACGTTCGTATGTTGCTGTATGTGTTTGAGATAAAACTTGAATAATGTCCCTCACAGCCCCTCATAACAATGTGTGGAGCTGTTGAAATCCCTGTCATATTGTTCTCTTTATTGTTCTACTGATCCACATACTAGGATGTGCAGCCATGTATCTCACTTGGTTCATGGCTATTCATTTTCATAAGCTCACTGCGAACATGCACACAGACACATTAGCTCTAGAGCAGAGTGCTTGTCCACACACACAGAGTCACTCTCTCTCACCTCCTCTCTGTAACGCACTCTCTCTCACACACACACACACACACACACACACACACACACACACACACACACACACACACACACACACACACACACGCCACTCCTCCTATGATCTGGATTGTATGGAATTATATGACATGTAAACATTTAGCCTTATCGAACATTCATTACAGTGTATTATGTATTTAATTCAACTATGTGATGTAGCTAATATGAAAAATCATCCACTGGGTCGATCAAATACCACCTTCCCTGAGGTAAAAAAACAAACAAAAACAACAATAATAAACAAAAGAAAGAAAGAAAAGAAAACAACCAACCAAATAAAAACCCACCACCACCACCACCAAAAAAAAAAAAAAAAAAAAAAAAAAATTCCAATGTTCAAACTTACTTTTTAATCATTAACAGGTTCCACTACAGACCAGTTACTCATTATCTGTGAGTGAACACTTTCAGGTCATACAGCAAAGTCCAGGATAAATTTTTTTCTAATGCAAATACATGTTGAACATTAAAAATTATCCTTAATTTAAAAGAGAGAAGGTAAAAACAAAACATTTTAAAACTATTTAAATGTGCTTGTCACACTTCTAAGCGTATTTTAATCATGATTTTCCTCCTCCCTGAACCTGTCAATTTTTAGAGTGCAAAGTGCACATCTGAAAAGAACTTTTCAGTTCTTTTTAGAGTGCAGAATTTTTAGAGTGCAAAGTGCACAACTAAAACGAACCGCTTCTGTCACATATTAAGTGTTAGGCTGACCTACTCTGTCCACTCTGTTTCCACACCAAAAATCAGAGGAATTATGTTGGCCAGGATTTTTAATTACGTATACAGAAGAGAATTTAATTCTGTTTGGAGAAATGTAAGTCAGCATGCTGGTCAAAGGCTTGATATTGGTGGGATTTATCCTCCCATTACCACTCCATTTACAAAGAAAGGAAATGTGGATTATCAAAGCCTAGATGAAAATCTACGAAAATATGGAAATATACCTTTTAGAGGTAAGCATAATTTTATATATAATGAAATGTGCTTATTCAGCAGGACCTATTTAGGCACGTTTGATTAGCTTATATAGTATAAACTATTTATATAGAATATACTGGTTTAGAAAGTTGAATACAAATAATTAGAAAGTTTCACCATCTAGTGTATTCTTAAAAGTCTTTTTGTCATTCGTACCCATAAAAATAAAGTCTTACCCCAATTCTCACTTTACTGTCAGGTCTTGTGGTGCAGGGCTCTAATGGAGAGTATCCATATCTGACAACCGAAGAGCGCATAGATATTGTAAGAAGAGTTAGAGAAGCTCTGCCTACATCAAAGCTAGTGATGGCTGGATCTGGCTGTGAATGTAAGATGCTTTTGGACATTTGTGTGATTCACCAACCATTAATAAATGAATTCACATCATCTGACATCATCTGATATTTTCTCCTATTCATATAAAGATGGGTGAGAAATGAAAGGAAAATCTAGTGCTATGTTATTCTGTAGGGCATTTTGATGGCATGGTTTGGCACCACTTATTCCCCTAGAGGGAAGGATCACAGGGAAGTTA
Source organism: Cranoglanis bouderius (assembly GCA_023630585.1). Taxonomy (NCBI): domain Eukaryota; kingdom Metazoa; phylum Chordata; class Actinopteri; order Siluriformes; family Cranoglanididae; genus Cranoglanis; species Cranoglanis bouderius. The sequence goes on along the minus strand of CM042555.1, from coordinate 15,693,731 downwards.
AACATTCCTATCCTAATGGGAGTAGTGTCTTCCAGGATGACAATGCCCCCATCCATAGGGTACAAGGTCCCACTGAATCATTTGATGAGCATGAAAATTATTTAAATATGCTATTATGCTATGGCATCATCATCATCATCATCATGTATACTTGAATATGTACATATATAACGTAAAAGTAAAATATCATAGTCACATCAACTAGAAGATTGAAAATTTAACAACCATAAACATATGGATTTATTTTATTCATGTATTATTTTCTTTTTCAGGAGCACCTGCTCACACACTCTATTAAGACACGCCCACAAGGGATATTGATATACTGTATGTTTATATGTAAGGCACAAGATACAAGATTAATTTAAAAATAAAAGACCTACAAATAATTATATTCACTACATAAAGTTGTCTGCTGTTGAAACGGCTCAGTACAATGTGGCCCTGATTTACAACCACATGCAAACCTGCAAGCTGATTTACTACTGGATGAATTATATAGCTCATGAACATGGAATTGGGCCATCTTTACCTAATGGTGAAAAGTAGTGGCCAGAGTCTATGCTATCTATCTATCCAACTTCATACCTATTGGGACTCTATCTATCTATCTATCTATCTATCTATCTATCTATCTATCTATCTATCTATCTATCTATCTATCTATCTATCTATCTATCTATCTATCTATCCACCCATCTATCCACCCATCTATCCACCCATCTATCCACCCATCTATCCATCTAGCCAACTTTACAGCTATTGGCACTCTATCTATCTATCTATCTATCTATCTATCTATCCAACTTCATACCTATTGGCACTCTATCTATCTGTCTGTCTGTCTGTCTGTCTATCTATCTATCTATTAGAGTTGGGGTACTCGATCCCGGACTGGAGTCCAATTATGAACGAACTCGGACTTGTCATGCACACGGGTAAATTTGTACTTGAACTTGACACGGACTTGGAAATTTTAGACTCAGAAATTTTCCCAAGTACAGTCGGGTCCGCGTCATGTGCATTTTTTCTTTAGCCCCGAATAATTAATAAAAAATTATTATTTTTTTTTATTGAATACAGAACAAGTAACAAACATAGCATAGCATACAATAGTACAAAACAAAATGTGGCATTAATTGGTAACAGGGGATCCGAAAATTAAATCATAATATTTTAAACATGTTAATGACTTTTTCTTTTTTAACAATTTCAGAAAGGACATAAAACAATCAAATTCCACTAAAACACTTTTAAGATTGGGGATGAATTTACATACTTTTGTTTATGTATATAAAATTTTGCCAGCAGTATGAATAAATCAACAATGTATTCAAGGCCTTTGTTAACATTGTTTTCATAATACACAAGAATATCCTTAGAGAGAGGAATACTTTGTATATTTCGTTAACTCGTATTTTGACAGGTCTAGGTCAAAGGTCATCATCAATCAAAATAATTTTGACAGGTCAAAGGTCATCATGATTAACTTTAATTATGTCAGGTCAACATGTGTAAGTAATTAGACCCATGAATCCCCCATTAAATTCAAATCAGGATGTTAAAATTCAGCTCTCTCTCTCTTTCTCTCTCTCTCTCTCTCTCTCTCTCTCTCTCTCTCTCTCTCACACACACACACACACACACACACACACACACACACACACACACACCCTCAGAATTTTTGTCATGTTTAAGTAATTAGACCCATGAATCCCCCATTGATTCAAATCAGGATGTTAAAATTCATCTAATTTTGACAAGTTTAAGTAATTAGACACATGAATACCCCATTATCAATCCAGGATGTTATAATTCAACTAACTATTTTTGCCATGTGTAAGTAATTAGACCCATGAAACCACCATTCTCACAAACAGGATGTTAAAATTACAAACAAACGATTGTTGCCATGTGTAAGAACGTAGGTCCTTGATTACCCATTATCACACCCAGGGTGTTTCAGTATTAGATCCATGAATCCCCCATTCTCACCCCAGGCTGTTTAAGTAATTAGTTACATGAAACCACCATTCTCACAATCCAGGATGTTAAAATTCAACAAACTATTTTTTGCCATGTTTAAGTAATTAGACCCATGAAACCACCATCGTTACAACCCACAATGTTAAAATTCATCAATCTAATTTTGACAAGCGTAAGTAGACTAATTCGACCCATGAAACCACCATTCTCACAACCCAGGATGTTATAATTCAACTAACTATTTTTGCCATGTGTAAGTAATTAGACACATGAAACCACCATTCTCACAACCCAGGATGTTATAACTCAACTAACTATTTTTGCCATGTGTAAGTAATTAGTTACCTGAAATCACCATTCTCACAACCCAGGATGTTATAATTCATCAAACTAATTTTGACATGTGCATGTTATTGTTTAAGAGTATAGATTACACATGAAATCACCCTCTGTATGTTACTGGTTAAATGAAAACGCCATTCTTTATCTCTCTCTCTCACACACACACACACACACACACACACCATCAGAAAGAGGTTGGTATATTTCATCAAATTAATTTGACAGTTGAACTGAAAAAGGGAAAGCAGCTCTACTGAAAATACTAAAACAGTACACTTACAATCAGCTTGTTACATTTATGTTTGAACATAATTATATGGCATAGAGTCCAAGTGAAATTCAACACAGTTATCAAAAAGTGGTATGATCATGCTGCAATAACATGTTCAAACTGATTCAGACTTCTAACAAATGACATTCATTCAACATGATTTTTTACTGCTTGTTCAATTTACTTAATTAAAAATAGATATTGCAACACAATTCTTTTGGCATTTTGTCACAACTTAATTTCATTGTGTTCAATACATCTACATTTACTTAATCTAGTTGTGTTGGGGCTATGTGATTAATATTTGTTGGTTCAGTGTACTGCTGAAACTGCACTGAAAAAGGGAGACTATTATTTTAATTAAAACATTTATATAATATATTGTGATATATAGGCCTATAGTTATAGTTTAGTATATAGTTTATCATTTTCTGTTAGTTAATGAAGTATGAATGACGTGTATTTAATAATACATATAATTAATAATGTTATGCAAATGACACGGGGGTACATGTTTTTTCTGTCTTGTTTTAGTTTTTTTTTCCTCGAGATGATAAAAACAAGACAGAAAATGTTGGCTTCCATATGTTCTGAGTCTGAACTGTTTGTGAATAAATGTTTCCACTTAAGGTTTATCACTGCTTCATTTCCATAGTGGAAAAATATAGATGGACTTCTGTTAAAATGCTGTCCATGTATTTAGCTTGTATTCAAGAAATATCAATGTTTGTGTTTGCATCGTGTGAGGTTTTTTTTCTATTTGTGCGGTAGCAACTTCAAAGTGTTCAAAGGCATGCCTTTATTTGCAAAGCGCGACCACTGGTCTGGAGTGGGACACCTGAGGGGACTGACTGGCAAAGTTCTGTAGAATTGCAATAAAAATCTGATAGTATATTCTGAATATAGCTGTCACATAACATTAATACAAGAAATAGTGTTTTAAGATAACCCCACACGTTCTTAAATCATGTCCATTAACAAATTCAGCTTATATTTGGTTTAGCCGAGCGTCCTCGTCTGACTTTCTAGCTTGCTATGCAATACTTTATTGTGAATGTGGGAATATTCTTGAGATAAATATTACGGACTCTTAGTTTACTCAAATAATCAAAGCGAATTTAAAAATTTTAATGAGACAGCTTTTAAGATTGTGTTCTGGTGAAATGTCACACGTTCTTTGATACTGAATGAAGACCACTGGTCGTCATAAGGCGTTTTTTTTTTTTAAATTGGCTTTTGTTCTACCAAACCAGCAAGTGATTTATGTGTTTTATTATATGTAGGTAATGATATGGGTAAACAGCACATTCATCATTGCCGCGCATTTTCACATAATCTCTGTCAGCAATGAGCACGTGTAACAAGCTTCCATTGAGTAAAGTTGGCGGTTTAACTTGAGTACAGTTAAAGTTGACCCTGTCCATAGCTAGATTACTTGCTTTACTGTCAATGCCAGAGGTGTAACCTGGCCTGGGCATTTGGGGCTGTAGCCCCGAAGATTTTTTCTTTAGCCACGAATAATTCTCACTTGGAGCGGTTTGTCACTACATAACTGCACATCAGTAAAAGGAGACGGTCTGTAATTTTGTATCTTCAGTGAACGGAGGCGAGACCAGACAGGGTTTACAGGAAAATACGTGGAAATACTTGTTTCTTATTGGCTGACAGTCTCAATTCTGCCAATGATGTCTTAGTTGTGCATCCCTTAGCTAGCGACACACCTGTGATACACCTGAGGTCAGCTTTCTGATAAATCTAACTTTTTGTCCAATTTTCACATTTTAAAGCAATTAGCCCTCACATGCAAGGAAAAGTCTATTTTGAAGTCTTCAAAAAGTTTTTTTTAAAAGTGTTTTAAAATGTTTTTAAAAGTTTTTTGATGGACAAGAATCTGGGCTCAGCCAGCTAACATCCCTGGTCAATACTGATACAAGTTAATGTAACAGCGATACAAATTATTACTAATAGCTACATTTATTTATTGTTGTTGTTATTTATGACTAATTGCTGCTCTTTCTTTCTTTTCAGTGACAGTTGTTGTACAATGTGACACTGCAAGGCCTGTTCAGTTTTTGTGTCAAGTAGGTTGAAACTATTGCAGCATTATAGGGTGAAACACAGATATTTTGGACATAATAGATGTTTTCCATGCATATATTTGAGCTGCCTTTGCACATTCAGAACGTGGAATGCTCTTCTGATTCATTTGAACAGATTTCATGTGAATCAAATTAGTCAGAGACTGTCTAAAAAAGTCCATATTTAGCTGCCATATATGTGATTGTGGATGTCTTAACTCTGAGAGAGATTACTGGGCTCATATGAATGCACATCTGAAGAAAAATGAAGTGATAACTTTTTTTTTGTTGTTGTTGTTTTTAGATTGTAACTTTCAAACAAATATCTGTGGAACATTTACATCTCATAAAAACTGAAAACATCATTTTTTTTCACTGAAAGATTTTAAACCTGGGATAGTAACAACTACCACAGTAGTTTCTCTGGAATCGGAAAATGCTACAGATGATGATGAGGTGGAGGCATGTCATGATAGAGAATCTGTTTCTGATGTCCATTCCACAAAGGACCTTCCAAATGTATTCAAAAACAATTTTGCAGTTGCTCTGTTAAAGCTTGAGCATTTGCACCATGTGCCAAGTACAGCGATTGATGAATTTCTACATGCGCTTTACAGCCTAAATAGCACTTTGTCTCTTCCTCTTAATACTCTTAATATTATATTATATAATACATATTTTTAAAATGTGTCAGTAAATAGCCTTATCTTTGAATGTTGAAATTACCTTTTAGATCTTATAAAGTTTCTCAGGTTGAAAAGTGTTATAGCAGAACTTGTTCCCATCAACATGTTTTTAGTGTTGACACAGGTATTTTCTGTGTTCACTGTTTGTTTGTTTGTTTTTCTCCTTATCAGACAAAGACGTTGGATCATGTCGTCAGCTGTACTTAGAGTCATTTTTTGTTTATGAAAGGAGTTCATAAACAATGGGGAGAGAAAAAAGACGTAGTATGTGCATTAGGTGGCTGTAGTTTTGCAGAGCATTGTGTTTTTTGTTTTTTTTGTTCACTGCTCATCACATGACTGTAGGAACGTTTAGATCAAACAATTATTCTGTTATCTCTTTACATAACAGCATAGTTTAATATCTCTTCACTGCCTGTATTTACTCATGTAGAAATTCATCAATCGCTGTACTTGGCACATGGTGCAAATGCTCAAGCTTTAACAGAGCAGCTGCAAAATTATTTTTGAATACATTTGGAAGGTCCTTTGTGGAATGGACATCAGAAACAGATTCTCTATCATGACATGCCTCCACCTCATCATCATCTGCAGCATTTTCCGATTCCAGAGAAACTACTGTGGTAGTTGTTACTATCCCAGGTTTAAAATCTTTCAGTGAAAAAAAATGATGTTTTCAGTTTTTATGAGATGTAAATGTTCCACAGATATTTGTTTGAAAGTTACAATCTAAAAACAACAACAACAAAAAAAGTTATCACTTCATTTTTCTTCAGATGTGCATTCATATGAGCCCAGTAATCTCTCTCAGAGTTAAGACATCCACAATCACATATATGGCAGCTAAATATGGACTAAGACTTTTAGACAGTCTCTGACTAATTTGATTCACATGAAATCTGTTCAAATGAATCAGAAGAGCATTCCACGTTCTGAATGTGCAAAGGCAGCTCAAATATATGCATGGAAAACATCTATTATGTCCAAAATGTCTGTGTTTCACCCTATAATGCTGCAATAGTTTCAACCTACTTGACACAAAAACTGAACAGGCCTTGCAGTGCCACATTGTACAACAACTGTCACTGAAAAGAAAGAAAGAGCAGCAATTAGTCATAAACATCAACAACAATAAATAAATGTAGCTATAAGTAATAATTTGTATCGCTGTTACATTAACTTGTGTCAGTATTGATATAAGCTGAATTTGTTAACGGACATGATTTAAGAACGTGTGGGGTTATCTTAAAGCACTATTTCTTGTATTAATGTTATGTGACAGCTATTTTCAGAATATACTATCAGATTTTTATTGCAATTCTACAGAACTTTGCCAGTCAGTCCCCTCAGGTATCCCTCTCCAGACCAGTGGTCGCGCTTTGCAAATAAACGCATGCCCGCGTACCCACTTTGAAGTTGCTACCGCACAAATAGAAAAAAAACCTCACACGATGCAAACACAAACATTGATATTTCTTGAATACAAGCTAAATACATGGGCAGCGTTTTAACAGAAGTCCATCTATATTTTTCCACTATGGAAATGAAGCAGTGATAAACCTTAAGTGGAAACATTTATTCACAAACAGTTCAGACTCAGGACATATGGAAGCCAACATTTTCTGTCTTGTTTTTATCATCTCGAGGAAAAAAAACTAAAACAAGACAGAAAAAACATGTACCCCCGTGTCATCTGCATAACATTATTAATTATATGTATTATTAAATACACATCATTCATACTTCATTAACTAACAGAAAATGATATACTAAACTATAACTATAGGCCTATATATCACAATATACTATATTAATTAAAAAATAATAGAGTCTCCCTTTTTCAGTGCAGTTTCAGCAGTACACTGAACCAACAAATATTAATCACATAGCCCCAACAACTAGATTAAGTAAATGTAGATGTATTGAACACAATGAAATTAAGTTGTGACAAAATGCCAAAAGAATTGTGTTGCAATATTTATTTTTAATTAAGTAAATTGAACAAGCAGTAAAAAATCATGTTGAATGAATGTCATTTGTTAGAAGTCTGAATCAATTTGAACATGTTATTGCAGCATGATCATACCACTTTTTGATAACTGTGTTGAATTTCACTTGGACTCTATGCCATATAATTATGTTCAAACATAAATGTAACAAGCTGATTGTAAGTGTACTGTTTTAGTATTTTCAGCAGAGCTGCTTTCCCTTTTTCAGTTCAACTGTCAAATTAATTTGATGAAATATACCAACCTCTTTCTGACGGTGTGTGTGTGTGTGTGTGTGTGTGTGTGTGTGTGTGTGTGTGTGTGTGTGTGTGTTTGTGTGTGTGTGAGAGAGAGAGTGGCATTTTCATTTAACCAGTAACATACAGAGGGTGATTTCATGTGTAATCTATACTCTTAAGCAATAACATGCACATGTCAAAATTAGTTTGATGAATCCTGGGTTGTGAGAATGGTGATTTCAGGTAACTAATTACTTACACATGGCAAAAATAGTTAGTTGAGTTATAACATCCTGGGTTGTGAGAATGGTGGTTTCATGTCTCTAATTAATTACATATGGCAAAAATAGTTAGTTGAATTATAACATCCTGGGTTGTGGGAATGGTGGTTTCATGGCTCGAATTAGTCTACTTACGCTTGTCAAAATTAGACTGATGAATTTTAACATTGTGGGTTGTAACGATGGTGGTTTCATGGGTCTAATTACTTAAACATAGCAAAAAATAGTTTGTTGAATTTTAACATCCTGGATTGTGAGAATGGTGGTTTCATGTAACTAATTACTTAAACAGCCTGGGGTGAGAATGGGGGATTCATGGATCTAATTACTTAAACATCCTGGGTTGATAATGGGGTATTCGTGGACCTAATACATAAACACCCTGGGTGTGATAATGGGTAATCAAGGACCTACGTTCTTACACATGGCAACAATACAGGTGCATCTCAATAAATTAGAATGTCGTGGAAAAGTTCATTTATTTCAGTAATTCAACTCAAATTGTGAAACTTGTGTATTAAATAAATTCAGTGCACACAGACTGAAGTAGTTTAAGTCTTTGGTTCTTTAATTGTGATGATTTTGGCTCACATTTAACAAAAACCCACCAATTCACTATCTCAATAAATTAGAATATTTCATAAGACCAATAAAAAAAACATTTTTAGTGAATTGTTGGCCTTCTGGAAAGTATGTTCATTTACTGTACATGTACTCAATACTTGGTAGGGGCTCCTTTTGCTTTAATTACTGCCTCAATTCAGCGCGGCATGGAGGTGATCAGTTTGTGGCACGGTGGTATGGAAGCCCAGGATTCTTTGACAGTGGCCTTCAGCTCATCTGCATTTTTTGGTCTCCTGTTTCTCATTTTCCTCTTGACAATACCCCATAGATTCTCTATGGGGTTCAGGTCTGGTGAGTTTGCTGGCCAGTCAAGCATACCAACACCATGGTCATTTAACCAACTTTTGGTGCTTTTGGCAGTGTGGGCAGGTGCCAAATCCTGCTGGAAAATGAAATCAGCATCTTCAAAAAGCTGGTCAGCAGAAGGAAGCATGAAGTGCTCCAAAATTTCTTGGTAAATGGATGCAGTGACTTTGGTTTTCAAAAAACACAATGGACTAACACCAGCAGATGACATTGCACCCCAAATCATCACAGACAGTCATCACTTAACACTGGACTTCAAGCAACTTGGGCTATGAGCTTCTTCACCCTTCCTCCAGACTCTAGGACCTAGGTTTCCAAATGAAATACAAAACTTGCTCTCACCTGAAAAGAGGACTTTGGACCACTGGGCCAGTTCTTCTTCTCCTTAGCCCAAGTAAGACGCCTCTGACGCTGTCTGTGGTTCAGGAGTGGCTTAAAAGAGGAATACGACAACTGTAGCCAAATTCCTTGACACGTCTGTTTGTGGTGGCTCTTGATGTCTTGACCCCAGCCTCAGTCCATTCCTTGTGAAGTTCACTCAAATTCTTGAATCGATTTTGCTTGACAATCCTCATAAGGCTGCGGTTCTCTCGGTTGGTTGTGCACCTTTTTCTTACACAATTTTTCCTTCCACTCAACTTTCTGTTAACATGCTTGGATACAGCACTCTGTGAACAGCCAGCTTCTTTGGCAATGAATGTTTGTGGCTTACCTAGTGAACCAAACTGAGAGACCATTTTGAACGCTCAGGAAACCTTTGCAAGTGTTTTCAGTTGATTAGCTGATTGGCATGTCACCATGTTCTAATTTGTTGAGATAGTGAATTGGTGGGTTTTTGTTAAATGTAAACCAAAATCATCACAATTAAAAGAACCAAAGACTTAAACTACTTCAGTCTGTGTGCATTGAATTTATTTAATACACGAGTTTCACAATTTGAGTTGAATTACTGAAATAAACGAACTTTTTCACGACATTCTAATTTATTGAGATGCACCTGTAGTCTGTTTGTAATTTTAACATCCTGTTTGTGAGAATGGTGGTTTCATGGGTCTAAGTACTTACACATGGCAAAAATAGTTAGTTGAATTATAACATCCTGGGTTGTGAGAATGGTGGTTTCATGGATCTAATTACTTACACATGGCAAAAATAGTGAGTTGAATTATAACATCCTGGGTTGATAATGGGGTATTCATGTGTCTAATTACTTAAACTTGTCAAAATTAGATGAATTTTAACATCCTGATTTGAATCAATGGGGGATTCATGGGTCTAATTACTTAAACATGACAAAAATTCTGAGGGTGGGTGTAGGAAGGGGTGTGTGTGTGTGTGTGTGTGTGTGTGTGTGTGTGTGTGTGTGTGTGTGTGTGTGTGTGTGTGTGTGTGTGTATGTGTGTGTGTGAGAGAGAGAGAGAGAGAGAGAGAGAGAGAGAGAGAGAGAGAGAGAGAATGGGGATATTCATGTGTCTAATTACTTAAACATGTCAAAATTACATGAATTTTAACATCCTGATTTGAATCAATGGGGGATTCATGGGTCTAATTACTTACACATGTTGACCTGACATAATTAAAGTGACCTTTGACCTTTGATGACCTTTGACCTATCATAATTATTTTGATTGATGATGACCTAGACCTGTCAAAATTATTTTGATTGATGATGATCTTTGACCTAGACCTGTCAAAATACGAGTTAACAAAATATACAAAGTATTCCTCTCTCTATCCTTTAATGTAAAATAGTATTCAATCTCTACTAAATTAAAGATAATTCTGCCAATTCCCTCAAAAAACTAGATTTTTTAAATTTTACATTCAAAAAACAAATGCGTCAACAACTCTCTCACCTTTACAAAAAGAGCATACATCATCAATATCAGAAAATATCATGAAATTTTCAGAAATATCTTGAAATTAATGATTTAACAGGGTAAATGTTATGCAAAATTTTTAAATATATTTCTTTAGTTTTATTATTCATACAATATTTAAAGGGGATTAACCAAGCAGTCTTCCAATTAATGTTATCAATAATAGAGTTCCAAAAAGTTTTCCTCTAGGTGCTATTTTATTCTGTTTTTGAAAAATAGTACAAATATGTTTGTTATTGCATTTTTTTATCAATCAATTCAATACCGTTTAATATTAATTGTTCGTAAGTTAAAAGATTTCCATAATTATCAAACATATTCATTAGATGATTAATATCCCTGTTAAACCAATTCCTAAAAAAAAAGTAAAAAATAAGGATTTATTGGCAACCAATATATTGGTATTATTCCAAATGAAAGAAGTGTGAAGGGAGAAATTGTGAGTAGCAAATTCTCCAGGCTAAAAGAACTTGGTGGTGGAATTTGGACAGTTTAAGATGGAGTTTAGAAATATTAAAGTCAGAAGTTAACAGAAATTCTAGACCATCTATTTGGTTAAAGAGACTATGTGGGATGTGGTTCCAAAGGGAGTTATGATTAATCAAACATCTTTTAAGCCAATTGACTTTAAAAGTTCTATTAACATCTTCATAGAAAAGTATCTCCAGCCCCCCTTAAGCTTTCTTATTAGTAAGAACCCTTTTCTTAAGTCTTTGGGATTTGTTTTTCCAGATAAAAGAGTAAAATAAGTTACTGATATCTTTACAATAAGAATCTTTAACATACAAATATAAGGAGGGATAGACAAATCGAGATAAGCATTCTGCTTTAGATAATAGGACACCACCATAAATCGAGCGATCACGTTGTAACCACCAGTTTAATAACGCTTTGGTCCTTTTTAATCTAGAGGAGAAGTTTAAGCTTTGTCTTTCTATGACATTCTTTGTTACAAGGATTCCTATGTATTTAATAGAGTGTTTCACTGGAATGTCAACAATAATTTTATCATTTAAACTGTGTAAAGGAAGGATTTCACATTTGGATAAATTATCCCTGAATAATTCTCCACTTGGAGTGGTTTGTCACTGTGTAACTGAATGTCAGTAAAAGGAGACAGCCTGTAATTTTATATCTTCAGTGAACGGAGGTGAGACCAATCAAACAGGTTTTACAGCAGTGAAGGGCCGCATGCCAAATCCTTGATAAAGGAACTTTTATTTACAGTGGAGGTATGCATGGAACATACATTATCTGACAGAAACATTTGTCACTTTAACACATTAAACAAAAATTCTTATTTAATATCTATTATTGAGTCAAATTTACAACAGACAATCTCATTTGCACTGCTATTAGTATGTACATATCAATCATCATAAAACTTGATAAAATAACAAATCCTTGATAAAATAACTTTTATTTACAGTGGAGGTATGCATGGAACATATATTATCTGGCAGAAACATTTGTCACATTAACACATTAAACAATTTTTTTTAGTCAACAAAAAACAATTATTGAGTCAAATTTACAACAATCTCATTTGCACTGCTATTAGTATGTACATATCAATCATCATAAAACTAGGTATAATAAAAACTGAAGAAGAACCTTAGTCTTTGTCTTTCCAAGTCATGGTTATGAGTATGTTAATGTGAACAATGAGCCTGGTCCCCTCTCCTTGCAAGGGTGTCAAAGTCTGGAGTGATCTTTGATGTAGAGATCCTCAGGATAGCTGACAAGTGGCCGTTTGTTAAATTTGATCTGCGGTGGGATTTGTTGTAGTTCATGACTGAGTAGGTTTGTTCGCACACATATGTGGATCCAAATAAAACCAGCATTCTTTGGGCACGCTTTTTAATGTTTGGGAATTTTTTTTCATGCAGTGAGGCATAAAACTGGTTAACTGGTGCTGTCTGAAACTTCTCCTTCAAAGTACTGTCACACTGGATGTCAATGAGTTCCAGTTGTGCGTCTGGTGGTGCTTTCTCACTGTCAGAAGATAGGGGGCATGCGACAAGTTCAAGCTCAGTTTCAATTTTTGCAAAGTCTGTGAAGCGACGGGAAAATTCTGCATACAGGTCGATCAAAGTGCTGCTGTACCTCTCAATGCGAAACTGTGTTATTGGTGTACTTAGTCTGGTCAGTGTAGGAAAATGAGCGAAATCTCGGCTGGATATCTGTCTGGAGAACAGTACAAGTTTGGCCTTGAAAGCTTTCACGTTGCTGTACAGTTCATGCACAAAAAAGTCCTTTCCCTGAAGTCTCAAATTAAGATCGTTCAGATGCCTCAGTATGTCGACTCCGAACGCAAGGTCGGCCAGCCAGTCTGTGTCTTGTAATTCCGGGAAGTCATCAGTTTTGCCAATCGTATTGAGGAAAGTTGCTATCTCACCTTTTAGTTCCCAGACACGGTGAAACACATTGGCGAGACTTAGCGAGCGCACATTTGAATGGTACAAGAGGTCATGGTGCTCTGCCTCCATTTCGTTAAGCAGCTGAATGAACTGCCGGTGGTTCAGCGCTCTTGCACATATAAAGTTGACAAGCTTCACAACCACTTTGACAACATTTTCTAGCTTCAACACACTTTTACACAAGGCTTCCTGGTGTATGATGCAGTGAAGAAATATCAGTTCTTCCTAGTTCGGGGTTTCTTACTTAACTTTGTCTTGTAACCTTTTTAGCAGTCCAGTGTTTTTACCAGTCCATCTGTTGTGACGCTTGTCAGCTTAAATTGACTTTTAGAACCAGGACAAAGTATGTCAGCAGTCTCCACCATACAGTCTTTCACAAATTCCCCATCCGAAAAAGGCTTGCTGTGCTTTGCAATTTTATGTGCCACTACATAACTAGCTTTCGTTACAGATTCTTGAATAGAGCACTGTTTCGTAAATGTATTTTGCTGGGCTTTTAAGTTTGTGGCAAGTTTTAAAGCCTTGTTTGCCTTTTCTGCAGGTGACAGGTTGACAGCATAATTCGAATGCTTGCTTGAAAAATGACGACTGAGGTTGTAGTCTTTAAAAACCACAATACTTTCTTGGCATACCGCCTGCTGTCCGATATTGGTGAAGAAGTATTTTGTTGTCCATACTTCCTTGAACACACGACATTCAGAGTCCACTTTTCTTTTTTTCGCCACACTCATTTTCACTCATTAACGTCCGAATTATCGAGTGCATTCTAATTCTACTGTAGGCGTTAACTGTACTGCGTGCTATACTGCCATCAAATGGCGTTCGTTTGTATTGCATCAAATGAGCAATTCTGAACTAAAACCGTTACTAAAATGTTGCATTTTTAAAAACTCCTTAGTTTTTAGCCTCTTAGGCCATAGTTTGCCCCCCTCTGGTTTACAGGAAAACACATGGAAATACTCGTGTCTTACTAGCTGACAGTCTCAATTCTGCTAAATGCTAGCTCACAGTCAGTGTGAGGAAAAATGGATAAAATAGCTACACCGATGTTATTTTGTTTTTTTAAACCAGTAAAGGGGTTGAAACTGAAACAGTAACATCCTCTCATGCTGAGCAGGAAATCAAGGTGTGTAAATGTCTGTATGAGTTCGTGAATATGATATAAGCAGAGCATAAGGACAGATAACGCATTCTGCATGGGACTGTAGCAGCTAAACTACAGTGATAGCTTATAGCTGTGCCTCCCCTTGGCTAGCAACACAAAACTAGCCCATAGTCTCCTGTTAGATATCCAAAAGGTTTTATATTTTATCAGTCTGAAAGTCCTGCAAACAGTCATAACACCCGAGGCAAGTTTTATGATAAATCCAACCTTTTGTCCAATTTTCAATTAGCCCTTACAAGCAAGCAAAAAAAAAAAAAAAAAAAGCAGTCTATTTAGAAGTATGTTTTAAAAGTTTTTATTTAATTTTTTTTATGGAGAAGAATCTGGGCTCAGCCCCGGATGATTAACAGTTCAGCTAACGCCCCTGTTCATGTGTAACATGAAAAGAAATATTAAAATAAATAAATAAATAACATAAGATTGAGATAATAAGAAATCAATGAATGTCTCCCTGCCTGACCAGGGGCTTTCTCCCCTCATTGTGCGAGTACCGAATTGAGTTCTATTTAGCGGCTTATTCCGCTTGGACGGTCAAATAAATACACACGCATCATGTCAAAATGTGGTCTGGCCGAGTATTCATATAAACACAGTCGGTTATTACTTAAGTGAATGTAAACAGTTGGGAAAAAATTGGAGGTGTGTCAATACAGTATATTGGATCTGTGCATTAGGTCTTAAAGTGACAGCAGTCTAATAAACCTGCTGCTGTCTGTGTCAATAATGTTAATCAAATAACGAAACACAAAGATAAACTCACTTATTCATTTGACTGAATAACCAGTAAATTTAATAAGAATCACTGTATATGTCATACAGTGAAGTTGAACATTTAATTACTTTATTCATTTTCTGTAGTATTTCTTACTTGAATACTACTGATAGATCTGCCTGAGAAAACATATCGTTATCGTGAAATATGATTGTAGTCATATCGTCCACCCCTAAACATTAGCATTTGGTGATTCCAGTCATGAAGTTCATGTAAAATGTGAAATGTACTTCTTAATGTAGTAAATATCATGCACCCTGCTGATAGGGATTTATTATTATTATTATTTTTATTTTTATTTTTTCTTCATTTTAGGAATTAAACTGAAAAAAAGTTACAAGATCAGAGCTGTGTTCAGAAATGAGTTTGTTGTCATTCATAGACAGATTAAAAGCAATAAAGCAGTAATAAGGCATGAAGCTTGTTGTTATGACATGCTGCTAAATGTAACTCTACTCTGTACTCTCTCTCTCTCAGCCTATATAACTGGGGGAGAGGCATCAAATCACTGAAATGTCAACTCAAACTGGAGGACACAATATAGTGTGATACAATAACAAAACAAGTTCAATTGTATTTTCATACACTTGTAATATAATAAAAGTTCTACAAATACCTCTATTAGGGATGGGAGATATTTTGCATTATCTCTGCACATGAGCTGCAATTCGCAATTTGTCTACAACTATTGGCACTCTATCTCTATCTAGCCAACTCTACAACTATTGTCACTCTATCTATCTATCTGTCTATCTATCTGTCTAGCTATCTATCTTTCTATTGTTCTATCTAGCTATCTAGCCAACCCTACAACTATTGGCACTCTATCTTTCGGTCTAATCAACTCTACAACTAGGGGCACTCTATCTATCTATCCAATCAACTCTACAACTACTGGCACTCTGTCTCTATCTAGCGAACTCTACAACTACTCGCACTCCACTCCACTCCATCCATCCATCCATTCATCCATCCATCCATCTAATCAATTCTAAAACTATTGGCACTCTATCTATCTATCTATCTATCTATCTATCTATCTATCTATCTATCTATCTATCTATCTATCTATCTATCTATCTATCTATCTATCTATCTAGCCAATTCTACACCTCTTGGCACTCTATCTATCTATCTATCTATCTATCTATCTATCTATCTATCTATCTATCTATCTATCTCTCTATCTATCTATCTATCTATCTATCTATCTATCTATCTATCTATCTATCTAATCAACTCTAAAACTATTGGCACTCTATCTATGTATATATTCTGGGTATTTTAGTGACATCATATGCACGTTGACCACCACAACAAGTTGAATCACATAACTACCTCAACGTAGACATGTGACATATCGAAACACTCCATGTGGACAATTGCATTATGGGTATTATAGTGACACCATGTGAAGTCACATGCACATTAACCCCCAAAATAAGCGGAATCACAAAACTACCTCGACATAGATATGTGACTTGGATACCCATATATGTCAAATTAGTTATGCTTGACCAAACACACACACACACACACACACACACACACACACACACACACACACACACACACACACACACATACACACACGTAGCTCCCCCTACTGACCGGCATGTGCAGCCACATGTAGGTGTCGAATTTTTCACAGGCAAGCACCACTCACATTTTCTTCAGAAAATGTAAAATCTAGTTATTATTCTTCTTCTGGACAAAACTTCAGTGCATAACTCGTCCCACACTGTTTGTGCTACGGACATGAATGGGCGTTCAAATTGACCGGCTTATTGAAGAGAGGTGTGTGTCTCTTATAAGAGATCCGACTTATGATGTTCAAACAGTCACCCCCAAAAAAAGTGGAGTCGCAAAACTACCTCAACATAGACATTTGACATATCCAAACACTCAGCTCAATCAGGACAACTGCATTATGGGTATGCTAGTGAAGTCATATGATGTCACGTGATGTCACATGCACGTTAACCCCCAAAATAAGGGGAATCAGAAAACTACCTCAACATAGACATGAGACATATCACAACCAGTGCTTAATTTTTTAAATATAGCACACCTGCATTCCGGAACCTTTTATGTGGATCCGGCACCTCTACAGCTAGATGTTTAAAATCTCATGCGGCAATATTAGAAAAACAAATAGTTTTAGTTTTTAATTCACCAAAAAGTAAAATAGAACAACAAAAAAACTGCAATAAAAATGCTAACCTTATATTACTGGTGCTCAAATATTGCTAACAACCAATCAATAGCTGTTAGGAAACACAAAGGGGAGCTGGATGCAATCGCTGGGGAAACAGTTAGTTTATTCAGGAGAACCAAAAATATAAGGACAGGGGAAAAAGGAACACGGCAGGATCAAAAACACAAACAATAATCCGAGACAAATGACAAATTAATGATCCACAAAACAACAAAATTGTAATCCAAAAATAGCGAGGTGATTATCCGCAAAACAAACGAGGCAGTAATCCAAAAGGCAAGGCATTAATCCACGAAAGAATAACGAGGCTTAAATACTTGAGACAAAACGAGACACACCTGAAACTAATAATGAAACAATAAAAGGAAAACCCATGAATGAACAGGGGCGGAGACATGACGTAAACCAAAGGACAGAAAACCAATGAACATAAGGAGGCGGAGACATGACATAAACCAAAACAAAAGCACATGGCAAAGTAAACACACATGAGTCTCTGGATGATTCAGTCCAGTGGAGTTTGTGAATGAATGCTGAAGTAAGCTGCTCACCCGGCTTCGTGAGCGGCACAGCGCGAGGGGTTCTCTAACAATAGCCTCTTTCCCATAACATAATCATTTCAAGTTCAAAAGTTCACTTGAATTCGTGAGCAGGAGGACACTGACATGACGGCTTTGTGGAATATTTTGTGTTAGATAAGACGCTTATTTATCGATTATGTTAATGTTAATGTTAGTTAATGTTAGTTTACTGTAAGTAGACCTACTGTATGAAATGCAGTTTTGTTTTCAAAGTGCTTTGGGCAAATGTGTTTTGTAGCTAACTGAGGTGACAGCACATAAATTGATAAAATGTGCAATCCATACATGTTTCCCTTTGTACTGAGAATACTCACTGCTATAAGCTTGTTACGTCGCTGTACCAGTTTGAGTAATTACATAGGCCTACCTATCAGCATTGAATATCGTTGGCCATGTGAGATTCTAGAAGCACTTTTACGTGTCTGTATGTTTGGGGACCAGGACCTTTCGCATGCCTCTTGACTTGCCGGATCACCTGCATGTTTACAAATTAAGCACTGATAACAACACTCAGCTCAATGAGAATTGCAATACGGGTATTCTAGTGATGTCACGTGCACGTTAAACCCCAAAATAAGTGGAATCACAAAACTACCTCAACATAGACATGAAGCATATCAAAACACTCAGTTCAATGAGAATTGCATTATGGGTATTCTAGTGATGTGAAGTGATGTCACGTGATGTCACATGCATGTTAATCCCAAAATAAGTGGAATCAGAAAACATAGACATGTGACATATCAAAACACTCAGCTCAATCAGGACAATTGCATTATGAGTATTCTAGTGACGTATCGGAATGTCACATGAAGTCACGTGCATGTTAACCACAAAATAAGTAGAATCACAATAGTACCACAGCATAGACATGTGATGTATCAAAACACTCAGCTCAATTAGGAGAATTGCATTATAGCTGTTCTAGTGACATCACCTGATGTCACTTGCACATTAACACCTATAATAAGGGGAATCACAAAACTACCGCAACAAAGACATGTGACATTGGCTCAATGAGGAGAATTGCAGTATGGGTATTCAGACTGCCATAAAGCCTATTATATTAAGATCTCGAGTTACAGTATCTCACAAAAGTGAGTACACCCCTTAAATTTTTGTAAATATTTTATTATATCTTTTCATGGGACAACACTGACGAAATGACACTTTGCTACAATGAAAAGTAGTGAATTTTTCTAAACACTGCTCCCCCCCAGAGCTTTCAAGCTACATGCACCAAATTCGCCACAGACCTTCAGCCTGTTTTGCCTTAGTGTGCTCTGACTTTTCTAAGTGATCAGAATTGCAGAATTCCCATTATAGAAGCTCAAATTGGCCAAAATTGCATTAAAAATTTCTGACTGTTATAACTCCTTGAGCTTTCAAGCTACTTCCACCAAACTCAGGGCAGTCCTTCAGACTGTTCAGACTGATTATGCTCTATTTTTCCTAACTAATTGGAATCCCAGTATTCCTGTAGCAGGCAATCAAATATCCCCAAAACTCCCATTCCATTACATTGACGGAATGTTCAGAGCCTGGCTCGGAATGTTCAAGATTTCAAACTGTCAAAACTCACACACACCTGCATGCGCATAGCCTGAAGCCCCTCTTCTCTCCCTCTCACTTTGTCAATGTACTTGTAACAAAGATTCTCAGTTCATCTATCCATCCATCCATCCATCCACCCACCTACCCACCTACCTACCTACCTACAGTGGGTATAGAAAAGAATCACCCCCCTTTAAATAATCGCATTTTGTTGCTTTTCAGCCTGAAATGAAGACGGACACAGTTTTTCACTGTTTTTTCCCCTGTTCGTTCATGTGGCCTTTCTTGAGGAGTGGCTTTTTTCTTGCAAGCCACATTTGTGGAGAATTTGTGATATTGTTGTCACATGCACACAATGACCACTCTTTGTAATAAATTCCTGCAACTGCTTCAGAGTTGCTGTAGGCCTCTTGGTAGCCTCTCTGACCAGTTTCTTCCTGGCTCTTTCATCCAGTTTGGAGCAACGTCCTGATTCAGGGAGGGTCTGTGTTGTACCAAATACCTTCCACTTCTTAATAATAGACTTCACTGTGCTTCTAGGCATTGATAAAGCCTTTGAAATTTTTTTGTATCCATCTCCTGACTTGTGCCTGTCCATAACTTTATACCAGAGATCTTTTGACAGTGCCTTGCCACCCATAGTTGATTGTTTGCTTCAGTTGCACTAGAAAATGCTCCAGGAAAGCTCTTTTCATGCTGAGCTAATCAAAATGACCACAGTTCATCACAGTTGAAAGTCAAATGGCTTTGTGTACCATTGAGAATGTGATTAGCTACACCTTACTGAATTTACAAGTCATTTTTAGGAGGGGGGGTGATCCTTTTTCCAACTCAGTGATTCTGTTTTTTTAAAAATAAAAATAAAATATTGTGACATGTTGGTGTTATATCTTTCACTTAGATGTTATAAGTTGCACTGAGTAAATACAGCTGGATAAACAAAAACTGTGTCTGTCTTCATTTCAGGCTGAAAAGCAACAAAATGTGATTATTTTAAAGGGGGGTGATTCTTTTCTATACCCACTCTATCTATCTATCTATCTATCTATCTATCTATCTATCTATCTATCTATCTATCTATCTATCTATCTATCTATCTATCTGTCTATCCATCCATCCATCCATCCATCCATCTAGTTAATATCTATCTATCTATCTATCTATCTATCTATCTATCTATCTATCTATCTATCTATCTATCTATCTATCTATCTATTGAACTCTAAAAGTATTGTCTAGCTAACTATCTAATGCTACAAGTATCGGCACCCTATCTAGTAACACAAAGTATTGACATCAGTTTATCTTACTCTGCAAGTATTGGCACCCTATCTATCCAGGCAACTCTAAAAGTATTGGCAACCTAGCTATCTCTCTAACACTACAAGTATTGGCACCCTATCTATCTGTCTCTCTTTCTTTCTTAAAACTGCACATTACCTTCAGATTTCAAACTGTTAACTATTTTAAACATTCAGACCGGCTTTGTCAAGCCAACATCAAAGTTTGTTGTGATAAACTTTTCCTATCTAGTTATTATTATTATTATTATTATTATTATTATTATTATTATTATTATTATTATTGTTATTATTATTCTGAGACCCAACATTTCTAAACACTACTCCTCCCAGAGCTTTCAAGCTATATGCACCAAACTCGCCATAGACCTTCAGCCTGTTCTGACTTAGTGTACTATGACTATTTATGACTTAAAAAAAATTTTTTTTTTACTTGCATTAAAATTTTTTCACTGTTATAACTCCTTGAGCTTTCAAGGTGCTTCCACCAAACTCAGCACAGTCCTCCAGGCTGGTCAGACTGGTCATGCTCTATTTTTCATAACTGATCGGACTCCCAGTATTCTTGTAGCAGACAGTCAAAAATCCCAAAAACTCCCATTCAGTTACATTCACAGAATGTTCAGAGCCTGGCTCGGAATGTTCAATATTTCAAACTCCAACTGTCAAAACTCACACACACCTGCGTGCACACGGCCTGAAGCCCCTCTTCTCTCTCTCTCTCTCTCTCTCTCTCTCTCTCTCTCTCTCTCTCTCTCTCTATTCAACTCTAAAGTATTTTCACCCTACCTATCCATCCAACTCAACGTATGGGCACCCCATCTATCTAACTCTACAAGTATTGGCACCCTAGCTATCTATCCAACTCTAAAATTACTGGCACCCTAACTATCTGCCCAGCTCTACAAGTATTCTCTACAAGTATCTATCCAACTCTAACATTATTGGCACCCTATTTATCTATCCAACTCAAAGTATTGGCATCCATCTAATCTAACTCTACAAGTATTGGCACCCTATCTATCTTACGTTACAAGCATTGGCACCCTATCTGTCCAACTTTAGAAGTATTGGCACCTTAGCTATTTGTCTCTCTTTCTTTCTTAAAACTGCACATTACCTTCAGATTTCAAACTGATAACGATTTTAAAATTTCAGACCGAATTTGTCAAACATCAAAGTTTGTTGTGACGAACTTTACCTATCTAGTTCTTCTTCTGATTTCTTCTTCTGAGACTCTGTGAACTCCTATTCACTTACATTGATGGAATGTTCAGATAATACCAGTGCTTGGAATGTTCAAGATTTCAAACTCCAACTGTCAAAACTTACACACACCTGTGTACACACATCCTGAAGCCCCTCTTCTCTCCCTCTCCATCTGTCAATGTACCTGTAAGTTTTGGCCCCCTATCTATCTATCTAACTCTACAAGTATTGGCACCCTATCTATCTGTCTCTCTTTCTTTTTAAAACTGCAAATTACCTTCAGATTTGAAACTATTTTAAAGTTTCAGACTGGCTTTGTCAAGCCAACATCAAAGATTGTTGTGACAAACTTTACCTATCTAGTTAACACACTGTTTCTGCCATTTGAATACAGAATTATACAATTTACAAGTTAATCAGATTTTCAGATTAACGGGACCCCTGTCTTCCAAACAGTTCCACTTTCGACTCATCAATCCACAGAACATTCTCCCAAAAGGTTTGAGGATCATCAAGGTGTGTTTTGGCAAAATTCAGATGAGCCTTAATGTTCTTCTGGGTTAGCAGTGGTTTTCACCTCGCCACTCTTCCATGGATGCCATTTTTGCCCAGTGTCTTTCTGATAATAGAGTCATGAACAGTGACTTTTATTGATGCAAGAGAGGCCTGTAGTTCCTTTGATGTTGTCCTTGGCTCTTTTGTGACTTCCTGGATGAGTAGTTGCTGTGCACTTGGAGGAATTTTGGAAGATCCCAGAGCCTTTGAAATAGCTTTGTAACCCTACCCAGACTAATGTATTTCAATCACCTTCTTCCTCATAATTTCTGGAATTTCTTTCAATTTTTGCATAGTGTGTTACTGGGTAAGACCTTTTAACTTCATGCTGCTGAAAAAGTTCTATTTAAGTGTTGATTTGATTGAACAGGGTTTGCAGTAATCAGGCCTGGTTGTGGCTAGTCCAAATGAACCCCATTATGAATGCAGTTTCATAGATTTGGGGAATTAGTAACTACGGGGCAAATACATTTTCACACAGGCCCAATTGGTATATCTAGTGAGGCGGAGCCTAATTTACTTAAACAGCTGTAACTCATGCCTGGTTGTACTGATTTGCACAGAACATGAAACACATACAAGATTTTGAGGTAGGTTGCGAATTTTGGGTGAAGTCATACATAGCGGCAGGACTAAATTCAGGTAACTGTTTCTCAGGAATCGTAAACCCAATTGAGCTGAAATTTGGTGTGCTGCATGTACAGTCGGGTCCATAAACATTTGGACAATGACTCAATTTTTGCAACTTTGTTTCTGTACTCCCCCACAATGGATCTGAAATGAAGAAATCAAGATATGATTGAAGCATAGACTTCAGCTTTAATTCAAATGGTTTAACAAAATATTGCACTAACCATTGAAAATGGAGTTACAGCCATTTTTTACAGAGTCCCTCCATTTTCACAGGATCCAAAGTTCTTGGACAATTGGCTGATAAGCAGTTTGATGGCCAGGTGTGGCCTGTTTCCTCATTATTACATTACAGATTAAGGAGATAAAAGGTCTGGCATTGATTACATGCATTGAATTTGGTACATTTGGTAGCTGTTCATGGGAACTCTCAATATGTGGTCCAAAGAGGGGTCAATGCAAGTGAAGGAGGCCATCATTAGGCTGAAAAAAAATGTGTCAATGTCCAAAATACTGTGTGCGCTAAAATGCATATGGATTTTTGATGATGACCTAATTACTTAAAAAACATGGCCGCCATCGGCCAATCAGAATTCAGCAGTCATTTGACAGGGTTAACAATGAGATAATTACTATGTTTACATGCACATCAATATTCTGGAATATTAATCGGAATTTGGCAATATTCTAATTAGAACTGAGTCATATAAACACCACAATCTGATTGCCCAATTCAGATTAAGACAATATTCCCTAAATTCTGATTCCCACTCCTGGAATATGCCTGTATTATTCGGAAATTTGTTGCATGTAAACATCTTATTCAGAAAATCTACTGAAAGGAGAAATATGCGCATGCTCAGTCCACAAGGAATTGTGGGTATGGAATGGCAGCATCTTTAATCTCCCAGGAAATAACAGAGGGAAAGAAAAATGCATGTATATATTGGCATATTTACAACAACTATGCATATAGGAATATTTCGATGCCTGTACACATATACAGGAGTAGACCTGGCTGCAGCCTGCAGAACGGGGTGGGGCTGCACTTTTTAGTGGGGCTACATGTGTAGCTCCACCCATAAGAGTTAGGGGTTAGGGGTAGGGTTAGGGGTAGGCATTGATGTCATTACATTGCTACATAACCAATGAGACCAGATATGGTTGGAACGACACATGTAGCCCCACAAAAAAGTGCAGCCCAGCCCCATTCCGCAGGCTGCAGCCAGGACCTTCTCTATACAGACGCACTCTAACCGGTGAGAGGACAGCTTACTCACGTGACTTGCCTAAGCACATTTTGGTATGCTTTGAAATGTTCCCTTGTGAAAGCGAACTGAACCAATGAGAAAATGCAACATTGTATCAATTTAAGTCCCCGTTTCGGAACAAAGCACACATCTACAGTTCTGAAAATGCCCTAAGGATATGTTTGTTCTCAGCAGAGATACTTGTATGTTTAAGGGTTTCACAGGATTGTCCAGAGTGCAGCATTCACGAGTACCAAACCCAGCATTACTGTGCTAGGAGTAGGAGACTTGCACAACATTCAAGAATCCCTGAGTGCTAAGTTTATTAGCAGTTTATTATGTTTACTTAACGGTTGGTTAGTTTACTTATCTTTAATAAGGTGTATTGTGTGTGCATATTAAGCACACACAATTAAGCTTAATTAAGCTTAATTAAAGTCAAACATATTAAGTATGTTCGACTTTAATTAAGCCGAATTCATAATATGATAATGTTAGGGTGATAGATGTATGTGGTTACAGTGGGTATAGAAAAGAATCACCCCCCTTTAAAATAATCACATTTTGTTGCTTTTCAGCCTGAAATGAATATGGACAGTTTTTCACTGTTTTTTCTGACATGTTGGTGTTCTATCTTTCACTTGGATGTTATAAGTTGCACTGAGTAAATACAAATAACAAATAAAACAAAAACTGTGTCCGTCTTCATTTGTGTTTATTTTAATTTGTTTATACCCACTGTATAAACAAATAATTACTATAAGAAAACAAACCAGAGAATAAGCAGCTAGACAGGGCAGATTATAGATAAGCCTGAGAGAAGAAATACGTTTTCAGGGATGATTTAAATGAGTTTATTGCAGGGGAAGATCTGATAGAGAGGGGCAAGCTATTCGAAAGCCTTGGTGCCATTACAGAAAATGCCCTATCGCCTTTCGTTTTTAATTGTGACTTTGGAATTCCTAGTAACAACCGAGTGGAGGATCTGAGCAAATGTGCAGAAGAGCGAAAGCACAGGAGATCTGAAATATACTGTATATGGGGGCGAGACCATGCAAGGCTTTAAAAACAAACAATAGTGTCTTGAAATCAATTCTGTATTTCACCGGTAACCAGTGGAGTGAGGCTAAGATTTGTTATGTGCTCTCTCTTTTTGGTCCCAGTCAAAAAGTGAGCTGCTGTGTTCTGTACAAGTTGCAAGCACAAGTGTGAAGACTGGCTAATTCCAGCATACAGGGCATTGCAGTAATCAAGCATTGATGAAATAAAAGCATGAATAACAGTCTCAAGATCTTTAAATGTGAGAAAAGATTTTAACTTGCAAAGTCCCCTAAGCTGGAAAAAACTAGCTCTGACAACAGAATTTATTTGTTTGTCAAACTTCACAAACTCCGAATGCGAAGATCATCCCCAGATTTTGTTGTGACATGTCGTGCATTCTCAGATGCATTTCTGCTCACCTCAATTGTGCAGAGTGATTATCTGAGTTACTGTGGTTCTGTCAGCTCAAACCAGTCTGACCATTCTCTGTTGACCTCTCTCATCAACAAGCTGTCTTCGGAATTGCCACTCTCTGGATGTTTTTTTCTTTATTGCAGCATTTGGAGTAAACTTTAGAGACTGTTGTGCATGAAAATCCCAGGAGATCAGCAGTTAGAGAAATATTCAAACCTGTTGGAGTTGTTGGAGTCTGTCTGGCACCAACAATCATGCCATGGTCAAAATAACAGATTACATTTTTTCCCTATTCTGATGGTTGATGTAAACATTAACTGAAGCTGCTGGCCCGTATCTGCATGATTTTATGCATTGTACTGATGCCACAAGATTGGCTGATTAGATAATTGCTTGAATGAGTAGATGTACAGGTGTTCGTAATAAAGTGTTCAGTGAGTGTATGTTGCATATAATTTGCATAATATGCAAAAGCTATTTTGCAAAATAGTCCAAGGATTTTTGGCCACTATTCACAATTCACAAAATTGTTGTGTCACTATTCAGGAAAGCATGAAACACAAAAATTATCAAAAACATGAATATGAGACAATTGATCAGAATTTCAGATTTCATTTCCTAGATGTGGCACCTTTTGTTTGTACCCACCCATTTTTCATGTGGTCAAAAATACTGGAATATGTGACTGA
Source organism: Cranoglanis bouderius (assembly GCA_023630585.1). Classification (NCBI taxonomy): domain Eukaryota; kingdom Metazoa; phylum Chordata; class Actinopteri; order Siluriformes; family Cranoglanididae; genus Cranoglanis; species Cranoglanis bouderius. Next base: position 15,667,251 of record CM042555.1, on the reverse strand, counting down.
AAAGTGTTTTTTTTTTTGTTGTTGCCCAGGTGTGCCCTAATAAATTGATTGTTTAAACAGTTAATAGCTCTGAATATCTACTCTTGGTTTGATCCCTGGGTTTCACCTGTAAAGACTGCATTTGTTGTTAAAGAGGATAAACCAACATGAAGATCAGGGGGCTGTCTATGGGAGAAAAGCAAGCCATTTTGAAGCTGAGAAAAGAGGGATGCACAAGCATTAGTCATAGCCAATACAATCATTTGGAATGTTCTGAAAAAGAAAGAATTACGTCCTGTACTAACAGCTAGACGTCAAACAGGTTGGCCAAGGGAAACAACAGCATTTGATGACAGAAACATTGTGGGCCTGTTTTGCTGCATCTGGGCCAGGACGACTTGCCTTCATTGATGGAACAATGAATTCTGAATTATACCAGTAAATTCTAAAGGAAAATCTGTTTGTGAACTGAATCTCAAGAGAAAGTGGGTCATGCAGCACGACAGCGACCCTAAGCACACAAGTCATTCTACCAAAGAATGGTTGAAGAAGAATAAGGTTAATGTTTTGGAATGGCCAAGTAAAAGTCCTGACCTTAATCCAATAGAAATATTATGGAAGGACCTGAAACAAGCAGTTCATGTTAGGAAACCAACCAACATCTCAGAGTTGAAGCTGAAGCTGTTGTTCTTCCAAGCCGATGTGCAGGACTGATCACTGGAAACTTTTAGTTGCAGTTATTGCTGCACAAGAGGGTCACATCACATACTGAAAGCAAAGGTTCACATACTTTTGCCACTAACAGATATGCAATATTGGATCATTTTCCTCATTAAATAAATGACCAAGTATAATATTTTTGTCTCAATTGTTTTATTGGGATCTCTTTATATTCTTTTAGGACTTGTGTGAAAATCTGATGATGTTTTAGGTCATATATATGCAGAAATATAGAAAATCCTAAAGGTTTCACAAACTTTCAAGCACCACTGTATTTACTTTAAGACTATATGTTCCTTTACTTTTACTCACCTTAAAATTGAGTGGTCTAAGTAGTTTAACACATCTAGATGTAAATATCAGGAAATGAAACCTGAAATTCAGATCTATCATCTCATATTGATTTTTGATCTCAAGCCCAAATGTATTCAGTGTTGAAATAATACCCTGCCTTGGTAGGAACATACCTAGTTAACTGACCTATTCACGTCACTGAGCTTAGTTATCTTTGGTTAAGACAATCTAGCATGAATAGAGCTTTTTCTCTAAACTTATTCATTATAAGCAAAAGAGATGGCAGGCTTACCTTCAGTTGAAGGCCGAGGTCAGAGGAACGAAACTCCAGAAACCAGAATCTGAGTTTTAGCGAATACGAAGGTAAAAAGGTTAACAAAATACTTATCAAACTATAAGCTTACACTCTAAGATTAATAGCTTGAAAATCATCAGCTTTCGGAGCGAGAGTCTTCACCCGAGGTGCGGTGATATTCAAACTTTACAAAGCAGTATATATACCCCTAATGGGTTGCTTATTTTTCACAGGAGTTGCATTTCTAGAGGATATAAAAGGTCATAACAAAACAATTTCAACAACAAACAACAAAACAAAACAAAACAATTTCAACCCCGTTTCATTACTGCGGTTAGAACAGGGCCCCACATCTATGCTACCTGTTCTCAGTAGCAGAGTTTAAGAACACTATTACAAAATCTCTTACATGTTTTTTGAAGCCTGTGGTTATAACTTATTTATTTTTCCTTACTTATATTTGCAGAAAAAAACACTATTTTACAGTTTTCTGTGTTGTTTTGAGCACATAACTGACTAAACCATTCCCTGTACTGCAGTTGTGGGCTATGCAAGGCCTATAGCCTCCTCTCCCTCCTTTGTTCCCTCCTCTTCTCATCCTTTGGACGTGATGGATCTTTGTCTACACAAACATTAATATTACTAGATATGAAATCATATAGCAAAGGCTGAGGTCCATGGCCAGACAATCACACACCAGGGTCTACCCTTGGATCTTCCACAACAGTGTATAGCAAAAACAATAGAATTGGCCTTGCTGTTCCAACACTTTCAAGTTTCCAGTTTCATTCTGTCATAGCACAATGTTATTTGTTGGACTGAACTTGATTTCAGCAGAGGCCAAAATTTAATACTTGCTTTCATTTAATAGCAACATTTTAAATCATTAGTCACTCACAACAGGTCATTATTATTTTAATGGATTTAAAAAAATATTAACAATGCTCCATATTAACAATGCAGTCTACTATGTAATCAAATTATAATTAGAACCTTTTCTATATTCTTTCTCTAGCCACAAGAGCCACAATCCAAATGAGTGAGAGTATGGCCAGTGCAGGTGCTGATTGTGTGTTGGTAGTGACGCCGTGTTTTTATCATGGAAGAATGAATAGCAGTGCTCTCATTCACCACTATACACAGGTGAGTTAAGTAATAAAATGTGAAGTATGTAATGGTGGGGTTCTTGGTCATTTTTAAAGTAAAAATGTTTTTTACAGCATAGGGTTAACCTACCATGGTACATACAGTGGGTATAGAAAAGGATCACCCCCCTTTAAAATAATCACATTTTGTCGGTTTGCAACCTGAAATGAAGACGGACACAGTTTTTTTTTTAATCCAGCTGTATATACTCAGTGCAACTTATAACATCTAAGTGAAAGATATAACACCAACATGTCAGATTTTTTTTAAATTAAAAAACAATCACTGAGTTGGGAAAAGGATCAACCCCCTCCTAAAAATGACTTGTAAACTCAATCAAGTGTAGCTAATCACCTTCTCAATGGCACACAAAGCCATTTGACTTTCAACTGTGATCAGCTGTGGTCACTTTGATTAGCTCAGCATGAAAAGAGCTTTCCTGGAGCATTTTGTAGTGCAGCTGAAGCAAACAATCAACAGGCAAGGCACTGTCAAAAGATATCTGGTATAAAGTTATGGACAGGCACAAGTCAGGAGATGGATACAAAAAAATTTCAAAGGCTTTATCAATGCCTAGAAGCACAGTGAAATCTATTATTAAGTGGAAGGTATTTGGTACAACACAGACCCTCCCTGGATCAGGACGTCGCTCCAAACTGGATGAAAGAGCCAGGAGGAAACTGGTCAGAGAGGCTACCAAGAGGCCTACAGAAACTCTGAAGCAGTTGCAGGAATTTATTACAAAGAGTGGTCATTGTGTGCATGTGACAACAATATCACAAATTCTCCACAAATGTGGCTTGTATGGGAGGGTTGCAAGAAAAAAGCCACCCACGACTGAGCTTTGCCAAAATGCACCTTGAAGATTCTGAGGCCACATGGAAAAAGGTGTTATGGTCAGATGAGACTAAAATTTAATTATTTGGCCTCAACACCAAAAGATATGTCTGGCGGAAATCCAATACCATCCAAATAACACCATTCCTACAGTAAAGCATGGATGTGGTAATATCCTGTTATGGGGGTGTTTCTCTGCAGCAGGGACTGGAGCACTTGTCAGGATAGAAGGAAAATTGTTGGGGCAAAATACCATCAAATTCTTGAGGAAAATCTGCTGCCCTCTGCCAGAAAGTTGTCAGTGGGAAGAAGGTTTACCTTCCAACATGACAATGACCCAAAGCACACAGCAAAACTGACCACACAGTGGTTGAAGGAGAAAAAAGTGAATGTCCTTGCAGAGCCCAGACTTAATCCCCATTGAAAATCTGTGGAATGACTTGAAGACTGCAGTCCACAAATGGTCACCATCAAATTTAACTGAACTTGAGCAGTTCTGCAAAGAAGAGTGAGCAAATATTGCAAAGTCTAGATGTACAAAGTTAGTAGAGACATATCCCAACAGACTAAAGGCTGTAATTAAAAAATGAAGGCAAATTAAAGCAAGGGGGTGATCCTTTTTCCAACTCAGTGATTCTGGTTTTTTATTTTTAAAATTTTTTTGTTGGTGTTATATCTTTCACTTGGATGTTATAAGTTGCACTGAGTAAATACAGCTGGATAAAACAAAAACTGTGTCCGTCTTCATTTCAGGCTGAAAAGCAACAAAATGTGATTATTTTAAAGGGGGGTGATTCTTTTCTATACCCACTGTATAAATATGTTTGTGTTAAGACCTTATTTGTGCTATATATGAGCATTAGTGTGTTGCCCAACTTGCCAATGTTAGAAAACTAAATTAAATTAAAAAAATAAAATAAAATAAATAAATAAATGTGTTCATTACCACCTGTGCTAGGTGATTGACTTAAATGAACTAGCTAGATACCCAAGTGTGATTGATGTAGCTAGCTACTTACTGCTAATATTTATTCTAATATTTTCTATTACTATTTATTCTTAATCTAGAATGCACTAAAATATTAATAGACTGTTCCGATTTGCTGCCACTCATGCATTTCGTTATCTAAACAGTGTTCAAAGTGGAAACTGGAAGTTTGAGTTTTCTCTGCTGTCAATGTACCCTGAAATAACAAAGTATTAAATAACAGTTGTTTTTAGACAAAGTGTGAAGACAAGACAGGTTTCAGAATCACCGACATGCACATAAACCAAATGTATAGGCAAAAGGTAACAAGCTAGTCCTTAGTCGTGAAACACTTGAAACTTAAATCTGGACTGCTTTTTAATTAGGTTAATATTAGGTTAACAATTTTTTAAATTTCCCGTCTCATTAAAATTATCCAAGTGTAATTATTACACAAAGTTTAAAAACACGAGTTTGTGACTGCAGTAATGTTAAAAAGCCATTTAATTTACTAATTGATCTGCCTGACATTTTGGTGTAAGAATGCTGTGGCTGTTGAATATAACATAAAATGCACGCATTATCCATCAGTAAAACAGACATTTAGTGAGGATGTAGACGCAGAAAAAAAGATGGCTAAATGGGGGAAACTTTAAGCCTTTATTTTGTGTGCAGTTATTCCCAAACAAGGGCCATCAGTATTGGTAACATTACAAGATGAGAAAAGGCCTTATATTTGTGTTAGATTGATAGATAATGTGTGTATTTTATGTTATTTTTATCGGTCAAAGTATCCTTACCCCTGAATTTGAAGAAAATATTAATTAATGAATTAAATTAACTCTACTCTGTTAACAAACTTGCAGTCCATTTAAAAATCATACTTTGATGATGTTTGATGAGAAGGGAAATAAATTAAAACTTGTTAAAAGAGTGGTAGGATTTAAAAAGCTGAAGACACTCACTGGACTGTGAGTGATATTGTTACAGTAACAATGTCCCTAAACCTTGTTCTATGCATGCACATAATTTTGGATCAGCTGACATAAAAAAAAAATGCAGATTTTGTACAGAATGTCTGGACTAGGATCCATATAAACCAGGGGTGTCAAAAGCAAATTCTGTCCAGGCCGGTATGTTTGTGAGGTTCTCAGGAGCCATAATAAGGTTGTTAATTTTTAAAATTATTTTAAAATTATTATCACGAATAACCAGCTGTGAAAGTAGAATAGGACATTTTTAGAAAAAATAAAGGTGAACAGAGCCTGTACTGTATGAACTATTAAGTTCTAGTAGTTTTTTTTTAAATAAATACATCTATTTTCCATATATATAAAATATACAGTTCTGTGAAAAAATATTTGCCCCATCCTGTTTCTTCTGTTTTTTGTGTATATCTCATACTAAATAGTTTTATAACTTCAAACGAAATACAACATAAAACAAAGAGTAAACACACAATACTGTTTTTATTTATTTATTTATTTATTTTTATTGAAGTAAAGAAAAGAGTGATTCAACACCCATCACCCATGTGAAAATCTAAATGCCCCCTTAAACTTAAAATCTGGTTATGCCACCTTTAGAAGCAATAACTGCAACCAAACGTTTCTGATAACTGGAGATCAGTCTTTCACAGCACTGTGGTGGAATTTTGGCCTACTCTTCTTTGCAGAACTGCTTTACTTCAGCCACATTGGAGATTTTTTGAGCATGAACAGCCTTTTTAAGGTCCTGCCACAGCATCTCAATTGGTTCAAGTCAGGACTTTGACTAGGCCACTCCAAAATTTTGATTTTGCTTATTTTTTTAACCATTCAGAGGTGGACTTACTCCTATGCTTTGGATCATTGTCTTACTGCATAATCCAGTTGTGCTTGACTTTCAACTTATGGACTGTAGAACGGACATTCTCCCCATTTTCTGGTACATAGAAAAATTCATGTTTCCCTCAATTATTGCAAGTTGCCCAGGCCCTGAAGCAGCAACGCATCCCCAAACCATCACACTTCCACCACCATGCTTGACTGTAGGTATGATGTTCTTTTTGTAGAATTCTGTGTTTGGTTTATTCCAGATGTAATGGGACCCCTGTCTTACAAACAGTTCCACTTTCGACTCAGTCCACAGAACAGGTTTGAGGATCATCAAGGTGTGTTTTGGCAAAATTCAGATGAGCCTTAATGTTCTTCTGGGTTAGCAGTGGTTTTCACCTCACCACTCTTCCATGGATGCCATTTTTGCCCAGTGTCTTTCTGATAGTGGAGTCATGGACAGTAGCTTTTACTGATGCAAGAGAGTAGTTGCTTTGATGTTGTCCTTGGCTCTTTTGTGACTTCCTGGATGAATCGTTGCTGTACTCTTGGAAGAATTTTCGAAGGTTTACCACTTCTGGGAAAGTTCACTACATTGCCGAGTTTTTCTATTTGGAGATTTCACTGTGGTTCTTTGGAGTCCCAGAGCCTTTAAAACCCTTCCCAGTCTGATGCATTTCAATCACCTTCTTCCTCATAATTTCTGAAATTTCTTTCAGCGTTGGCATAGTCTGTGACTGGGTTAACCTAATTAACCTTTTAACTAACTTCATGCTGTTGAAAAAGTTCTATTTAAGTGTTGATTTGATTGAACAGGGTTTGCAGTAATCAAGCTTGGTTACATCTAGTCCAGCTGAACCCCATTATGAATGCAGTTTCATAGATTTGGTGAATTAGTAGCAAATACATTTTCACAAAAGCCCAGTTGGTATTGGATAACTTTTTTGCTTCAATAAATAGCATTATCATTTAAAAACTGTATTTTATGTTTACTCAGATTACTCAATTTGTGCAGTTTTATAAGGAAATTAGCTGGTAAGTTTTATTGAGCATCTTGCGGAACCAGCCACAGTTCTTCTGGAGACTTTGACTTTCGCACTTGCTTCTTATTTTTGCAACAAAACCCAGCAGCCTTCATTGTGTTTTTTCATTGTGCCTTCATTATGTCACTTTCACTTTCACTTTCACTTTTGTCTGAAACAGTCTCTTATGTAATATGCTGCTTTCTTTAATGACATACATTTTTCGGTAACATTTAATTTTGTGTTATAAAACTAATGTTTGGGAATCTAAAATGTTTTTTTGTACTGACTTGATAATGTAGAAGTCATAAAATAAAAAAATTATAACAAAGTTTGTTCTAAAAAAAATAGGGTGCCTAAAACTTTTGCACAGTACTGTATGTCCTTATTAATGTCATCCTGCACTACCAAATTCTATGGTCATGAGCTATTGCTGCTTGTAAATATGCAGATGTTTGTTCAAGTTGATAATGTTATTGGTTCTGAAAATGTGCATAAGGAGCTTATTTTTAGAGCAGACATCTGTTCACCTTACTGGCCTCACTGATTGATGAGGCAGGAAAATGTGATCTCAGCAAATAATCAAGATTGCAGCCAAAAGGCCTAAGTGCACATCGTCTTATGTGTCTATAAGGTGCGTTTAAGCATTTTTGTTAGTTTGTTTGCTTGGGGCTATACACTGAGAGGTTTTTCCAAGCATATAGACTGACTTAAGCTTTTACTGCTTATTAGTGTATAAAATTCTATTTACTGCTACTACATCCCCAATTCCAAAAAAGTTGGGACGCTGTGTAAAGTGTAAATAAAAACAGAATGCAATGATTGGCAAATCTCATAAACCCATATGTTATTCACAATAGAACATTGAAAACATATCAAATGTTTAAACTGAGTAAATGTACCATTTAAAAAAAAATGAGGTAATTTTGAATTTGATAGCAGCAACATGTCTCAAAAAAGTTGGGACAGGGGCAGCAAAAGGCTGGAAAAGTAAGTGTTACTAAAAAGAAACAGCTGGAGGTTAATTGGCAACAGGTCAGTAACATGATTAGGTATGAAAAGAGTATCTTAGAGAGGCAGAGTCTTTCAGAAGTAAAGATGGGCAGATGTTCACCAATCTGCAAAAAACTGCGTCTACATTTTGTGGAACATTTTCAGAATAATGTTCCTCAACGTAAAATTGCGAAGAGTACGAATATCTCATCATCATACAATAATATCATCAAAATATTCCGAGAACCTGGAGAAATCTCTGTGCGCAAGGGACAAGGGTGAAAATCAATACTGCATGCCCGTGATATATGTGACCATGATCCATAAACGGCGCTGTCTTCTCTGGGTCAAAGCTCATTTAAAATGGACTGAGGCAAAGTGGAAAACTGTTCTGTGGTCGAATCAAAATTTGAAATTCTTTTTGGAAACCATGGACGCCGCGTCCTCTAAACTACAGAGGATAGGGACCATCTGGCTTTTTCAGTTCAAAACTCAGTTCAAAAGCTTGCATCTCTGATGGTGCATTAGTGCCTATTTAATGGGCAGCTTGCACATCTGGAAAGGCACCATCAATGCTGAAAGGTATATACAGGTTTTAGAGCAACATATTATTCCATCCAGATTCCATCCCATCTTTACTTCTGAGAGACTCTGCCTCTCTAAGATAGTCGTTTTATACCCAATCATGTTACTGACCTGTTGCCAATTAACCTAATTAGTTGAAAAATGTTCCCCCAGTTGTTTCTTTTTAGTAACACTTAACTCTTCCAGCCTTTTGTTGCCCTGTCCCAACTTTTTTGAGACATGTTGCGGCCATCAAATTCAAAATGACCTTATTTTTTCCATAAAATGCTACATTGCCTCAGTTTAAACATTTGATATGTTTTCTATGTTCTATTGTGAATAACATATGGGTTTATGAGATTTGCAAATCATTGCATTCTGTTTTTATTTACATTTTACACAGCATCACAACTTTTTTGTAATTGGGGTTGTAAATAGTAGTGCTACTGACATTTTAATACTCCATCCTTTAACACACAGGTAGCAGATTCCAGTCCTATACCCATTGTTCTGTATAGTGTGCCAGCCAACACCTTTCTGGATCTGCCTGTGGATGCAGTGGTACAGTTATCTCAGCATCCAAATATAGTTGGCATCAAAGATAGTGGTGGAGATGTAAGAGATGTACTTTCATTTTATTATTTTTTACAATTTATTTACTCAATCATAGGTTTGGGTTAAGAAACTAATCAATTAATTGTGTTGTTCCTGAAAGTATGCCAGTCAACACAATCAAACTCTTTAGTTCCTTCCCACCTCCTAAAAACATGCAGATAGGTAGATTGGCTATGAAATTGCCCCTAGTGTTAATGTGTATGTGCATGGTGTCCTGCAATGGATTAGCATCCCATTCAGGGTATATTCCCACCTTGCACCAGTGTTCCTGGGGTAAGCTCTGGAAACAATGTGATGCTGACCAGAGAAAGCTGTTACTGAAGATGGATGAATGAATGAACAAAATTTTTTTGACATCATTTAAGAGAAACACCTGAAGAAACTGCTTAATTTTCCTAACAAAAAGTTCATATTATATATATATATATATATATATATATATATATATATATATATATATATATATATATATATATATATATATATATATATATATATATAATTATTATTATTATTATTTTTTTAAATATTATTTATTTGCACATGTAAAATCTCTTTTGTTTTTTCTACGGTGCTGTACGTATATATAGTCCCCTCCCAAATTACTGTAATAACATGGCCACTTTGCTATACACTGAAGACATTTGGGTTTGAGATAAAAAGATGAATGAGACAACACATCAGAATTTCAGCTTTCATTTCCTGATATTTACACCTAGATTCATTAAACAACATGGCATCTTTTTTGTTTTAATCCACCAATTTTGCAATTGACCAAAAATATTGAAACATGTGACTGACCAGTATTTCTTGTTGCTCAGTTGTGCCCTGTTAGATTGATTGTTTAAACAATTTGTAGCTTTGAATGTCTACATTTAAAGGATAAAAAGGATAAACCAACATGAAGACCAGAGAGCTGTTTATGGGAGAAAAGCAAGCCATTTTGAAGCTGAGAAAAGAGGGAAAATTAAGGCCATTTGCAAAGTAATACAGTGATGAGCTACTAAAGTTCTGGAACCAAGATTAACCTCTACAAAAGTGATGGAAAGGCCAAAGTGTGGGGAAAGAAATGATCTACTCAAAACATACAAGCTCATCGGTCAAGCACGGTGCAGGTAGTGTCATGGCTTGGGCTTGCATGGCTGCTTCTGGAACAGGCTCACTAATCTTTATTGATGATGTAACTTATGATGGTAGCATGAATTCTACAGAATGAAGTCTACAGAAACATTCTTTTTGCCAATTTACAGAGAAATGCATCCAATCTAATTGGGAGGAACTTCATCTTGCAGTAAGACAATGACCCAAAACATACTGCCAAGATAACAAAGGACTTCATCAGGGGGAAAAAGTGGAAGGTTTTAGACTGGCCATGACAATCACCAGACCTTAATTCAACTAACCATGCATTTAATCTCCTGAAGAGGATACTGAAGCACAAAAGGTGCCATATTCTGAGTTGTTTAACACATCTACAGTAGATGTGTTAAACAACAGGAAAGAAAGCTTTAAATATCAGGAAAGAAAGCTGAAATTCTGGTCTATAATCTCATATTCATCTTTTGATCTCAAACCAATTCTTTTGAAGGGTACTATATACACACACTCACTGTCCACATTAATAGGAACACCTATACACCTGTTCATTTATGCATTTATGCAGTTATTGAAACACCTTGTTTGTGGGAGTGATCAGAGGAGAAGGACCAGACTGGTCTGAGCTGACAGGAAGTCAAATAGTAATTCAAATACACACTCTTTACTAATGTGATGAGCAGAAAAGCATCTCAGAAGGCACAACACATCAAACCTTGAGGTGGATGGGCTACAACAGCAGAAGACCACATCAGTTTCCACTCCTTCAGCCAAGAACAAGAATCTGAGGCTATCATGGGCAAAGACTCACTGAAACTGTACAGTTGAAGACTGGAAAAAGACCAGGTGATTTTTTAACAGTCCAGTTTGGGTGAGTCTCTGCCCATGATAGTCTCAGATTCCTGTTCTTGGCTGACAGGAGTGGAACCCAGTGTGACCTTCTGTAGCCCAATCATAGGCACAGACTCACCCAAACTGGACAGTTGAAGATTAAAAAAATAAAAAAATCACCTGTTTTTTTTTTTTTTGTTTTTTTGTTTTTTTTTGCATAACACTGCCACATGATTGGTTGATTAGATAACTGCATGAATGTGCAGGTGTACAGGTGTTCCTAATAAAGTGGATGGTGAGTGTATGTTCATTCATTTTCGCTCATTATATGTAGCCATACCAGTAAATTTGTAGTTGAGTGTATATCATTCTATATGCATTGACCGTATATCATATTATGCATAGACTTCCACTTACTGCTTCACACTATTTTTACTACAGCTGATAGTATTTTCAACACTAGACACATCATATAATGCATCATTTTGTGAAATGTAGTCAGATATATAAATCGAGTCAATCCATAAATAATTCTTTCTTTTCTCTTTTCTCACTGGGGGAGTAACTGATAGATTACAAGAATAAGTCTGATTGTGTACAAAACCAGATCACAGGATTTCCAGGTGTTGGCAGGATCAGCTGGGTTCCTCATGGCTGCTTATTCAGTAGGTGAGTCAATTCCTCTAGTCTCTAGTCAACTTCTAGTGCACATATTTATTTGCATTTTTTAAGTGAAGCATACTACAGTGGGTTCTGAGACCACATTGAAAATCTGGGATTTGTTTTTGTTATGTAAAACAAAGGAAGGGCTGGATGCATGCGCAGGGGAAAAATCACTTTAATGGGGAAAACTTCAAAAGTAACGGAATATGTACATAGGAATTATATTATATATAAAAAGGAAAGGAACTATAGGAACAGGGAAAAAAGGAACACAAACAATAATCCAAAGAAACTTAAATGAGTGTAATCCAAAAGGTAACGTGAGAATAATCCATAGGAATAGAACATAAATCCACAAGGAGCAGGGCAGTAATCCAACGGGGAGCATGAACATCACAAAACAGCATGAAACGTAAATACAAAACAAAGACAAAGCAAACACATGAGACTTTGCTAAGGTCTAGGAACTATGGACATTGATCTATGGTCTATGGGCGAGAGAACGCGAGAAGCGAGCAAGCGCACAACACATGCATAAACTTACTTTCTTAGTTAATACTCCGCGACGAGACAAAGAAACACAGGTTTAAATAAACAGAATTAACCAGAGCTAACACAAAGCAGCTGAAATTAATGATGAGACAATGAACGGAAAACCAATGAACGAACAGGGGCGGAGACATGACGTAAACCAAAAGCAAAGAACCAATGAACAAACGGGGGCAGAGACATGACCTAATCAAAAACAAAAGCACATGGCGAAGGTAAACAAAGCGAGTGTCTATGAGCGATTAAGTCCAGCGGAGTTTGTGAATGGAACTTGCGCTACTCTCCGTAGCAGCGCGAAGCGTGGAATTTTCTTAGTTAATACTTACTTACTTCACAAATTAAGTGTTCGTGCAGCGAACGACTCCGCGAGTCAGCCGCTCACTTTGCGAGCGACTCCGTGTGTGAGGGGTTCTCTAACAGTTTTTCATTTGAAACTGGCAATAAACAGAAGGTTTTAGAATTTTGAAATACTTTAAACAAAGAAAGTAAATGTTTAATATCTTAATAATATTCAAGATTCTGCACTATTTCTAAGTTCTTATTCAAATGTAAGCAGATTCTAGATATTGACCATGTTAACTGCTTTTTACGAAAGATCAGATTTTCCTTATGCGTAATCTCTTCTATTGAAGCATGTGTTCAGATGACACTCCGATGGATTTGATCTAAAATGGATCATAAGGTTTTGCACAATTTTGTGCAATCTGTTATTTGATGTTTTACCTAATCAACTGCATAGTTTTTTGAAGATAAATGTTTATTTTGAAATTGATGCATGCAACACATTCCAAAAACTTTGGGATGGGGCAATTTAATACTAATAGCGATGTGACAAGTTTAAATAAGAAGGTGATGTGAAACAGGTGAGGCAATCATCTAATCATAGTATATAAGGAGCCTCCAAAAAAGGCCTAGTCCTTCAAGAGCAAGGATGGGTTGAGGCTTGCCAATCTGCCAACAGATGCATGTTTTGTGGTCCGACGAGTCAACATTTCAAATAGTTTTTGGAAAAAATAGTTGTCATGTTCTCCGGGCCAAAGAGGAAAAGGACCATCCAAGCTGTTATGAGTGTCAGGTCCAAAAGCCAGCGTCTGTCATGGTATGGGGGTGTGTCAGTGCCCATGGCATGGGTAACTTGCACATCTGTGAGGGCACCATTAATGCAGAAAGATACATACACAATTTGGAGCAACATATGCTGCCATCCAGAGCAGGACAACGCCAAACCACATTCTGCCCAGATGATTGCCTAAGCAGAGAGTGTGGGTACTAGCATGGCCTGCCTGCAGTCTTGACCTGTCTAGCGATTGAGAATGTGTAGCGCATTGTGAAGCGCAAAATAAGGCAACAAAGGCCCCATACAGTTGCGCAGCTGAAGAAATGCATAATGGATGAATGGGGAAAACTCCGCTTGCTAAACTTAACCAACTGCTGTCTTCAGTGCCCCAACGCTGTTATTAAAGTGCTATTAAAAGAAAAGTTGATGTTACACAGTGGTAAACAGTTGACTAACTTTTTTGGAGTGTGTTGCAGTCATCAGATTTGAAATGAGTGTATAGTTTCAAAAATAAATTAAATTCACAAAGTCAAATAATGTGTTAATAATGTGTTTTCAGTATAGTAGAGGGTGAATTAAATTTTCAAATGACTCTTTTTTTTCTTTTTTTTTTTTGCATTTTCCATACTGTCCAAACTTTTTTGGAATTGGGGTTGTAATTTCTAATGAAAATTCATGTAAATCACTAGTGGTCTCAGACTTTAAGACCCCGCTGTACATTTTGAGTGATCCAACTTGTATTACGTACCTTTATTTTACATTCACAGTATATCTGGATAGATTCACACTTGATATTTACCACTGTCTCAAAGATCTAAACGAAGTACTTTTAGGAATTGTGTATATATACAGTATAAGCATACATTTAGGATGTGAAGAATATTTTTTTTTTCTGATGAAGTAATTAGTAATTGTGCACTGACCTTGACTGTTCTTTCTTTCTTTCTTTTGAAGGTGCTGTTGGGGGTGTGTGTGCTTTAGCAAATGTTTTGGGTCAGCAGGTGTGTGAGCTAGCACAGCTATGCACATCAGGACAATGGGACAAAGCCAAAGAACTCCAATACCGTCTCATTGAACCAAACACTGCGGTGAGGTTAATGTAACCATTTTCACCCAATACTGCAAAAATGTGTTAACATTTATGCTTATTAGTTCTAAAGGGTCTTACATCATCTTTGGTTGAAAACTTGTATTCCAATTAGGGAAAAATGTTACATGGGCAAGAGTGTAACAGTTCTCATATCTGTACTAATAGTAAATATGACCACAAACTAGGGGTAATCAAATTTTGTTGCACTCCCTGTCATCTTTTAAAAGACATAAAATAACACCACCATTTGAGGTGAATATCTTATCCCCCCCCCCCCACCACACTTTTATTTTCCCCTCTGCCATAGCCTGGTTCTGTTCTGTCACATGTTCTCCCCTCCTTCTCACCAGCCACATATGTAAACAGTAACTGTTGTCTATCATATACCTGTTTTAATAATTATCTATGGTAAAAACAATAAAATGCCCCCATCTTAGCCAATGCATAATAACTAGTTGTACGTAAAAGGAAAAACAGCCTAAATTGCACACAAATGTCCACAAAACCCAGCCTTAATTTCCACAAATTTCCACAAATGTACAACAAAAGAATCAATAAACGAATAGACTACACAGTACGATACAGGGCCTCATTTATCAATCTTTATTAGATTTGGGCCTCATTTATCAAGCTGGATATGAACAGATTCGTGTGTAAATCCTTCATACGAGCATTCACACAAGAAATTTGGTATTAATGTAAAGCCTGTATAAAAACCTGCATAAGAAAACTAGCTAATGTAAACCTTGACTTGATCAACTTCAAATCATATAATTTGCATGGCTTACTGCACTTTTATATGTGGAGTTTACTGTCAAGTTTAAATTGCTTATTTTTATTAGGTTTACAGCTTAGCAGAGAATCTTATCCAGAGCGACCTACAGAAGTGCTTTGGAATCTCTATCAAAAACATATCCTAATGTTAATTCACTAAAGGGAATAAAGGCTCGTTCACACCAGGTTTTTGGTTTTTTCAGGGTTCATTTTTGTTTTTGACACGCCAGGTTAAAAACTGGCCGACCAATGAGAGTCTCACTTTTGTTCATGTGCCCGGAGCTACTGAAGTTACATAAAAAGCACGACTTGGTGGCGCTCAAGCACAAAACTGTCTTGCTGAGCAGACGCCAATACCTGAAGAAGAAGAAGTCAAAGTCAAAAGTTTGCTTTATTGGCATGACAAATATTAACATTTGTAGTGCTAAAGTTTGGGTACAGACAAATTTGACAATAACTACAGAAATAAATAAGTAGAAACAAATGTACATACATTCAACAATACAGTCAAACAGAAATGTAATGAGGCTTATAGAACCCTGAGAGGATAAAAAATAATAAAGCTAAATAAAACAAAAAAAAATGAGAAAGAAAGAAAAATGCCGATTTATATGTACAGTGGGGGAAAAAAGTATTTGATCCCCTGCTGATTTTGTACGTTTGCCCACTGGCAAAGAAATTATCAGTCTGTGATTTTAATGGTAGGTGTATTTTAACAGTGAGAGACAGAATAACAACAAAAAAATTCAGAAAAATGCATTTCAAAAAAGTTATAAATTGATTTGCATTTTAATGAGGGAAATAAGTATTTGACCCCTTCGACTTAGTACTTGGTGGCAAAACCCTTGTTGGCAATCACAGAGGTCAGACGTTTCTTGTAGTTGGCCACCAGGTTTGCACACATCTCAGGAAGGATTTTGTCCCACTCCTCTTTGCAGATCCTCTCCAAGTCATTAAGGTCATTTTCAATGCCCTGGCTGAGGGAAGGAGGTTCTCACCCAAGATTTGACGGTACATGGCCCCGTCCATCGTCCCTTTGATGCGGTGCAGTTGTCCTGTCCCCTTAGCAAAAAAACACCCCCAAAGCATAACGTTCCCACCTCCATGTTTGACGGTGGGGATGGTGTTATGACTTGGGGTCATAGGCAGCATTCCTCCTCCTCCAAACACAGCGAGTTGAGTTGATGTCAAAGAAATCTGACCACACCTGACCACAACACTTTCACCCAGTTCTCCTCTGAATCATTCAGGCAAACTTCAGACGGGCCTGTACATGTGCTTTCTTGAGCAGGGGGACCTTGCAGGTGCTGCAGGATTTCAGTCCTTCATGGCATAGTGTGTTACCAATTGTTTTCTTGGTGACTATGGTCCCAGCTGCCTTGAGATCATTAACAAGATCCAACCGTGTAGTTCTGGGCTGATTCCTCACTGTTCTCATGATCAATGAAACTCCACGAGGTGAGATCTTACATGGAGCCCCAGACCGATGGAGACTGACAGTTTCTGCCATTTGCGAATAATTGAACTGTTGTCACCTTCTCACCAAGCTGCTTGGTGATGGTCTTGTAGCCCATTCCAGCCTTGTGTAGGTCTACAATCTTGTGCCTGACATCCTTGGACAGCTCTTTGGTCTTGGCCATGCTGGAGAGTTTGGAATCTGATTGATTGATTGCTTCTGTTGACAGGTGTCTTTTTACAGGTAACAAACTGAGATTAGGAGCACTCCCTTTGAGAGAGATACACACACAAAATAGGAGAAGGGAAAAAAAGTATATATATATATATATATATATATATATATATATATATATATATATATATATATACACACACACACACACACACACACACACACACACACACACACACACACACACACACACACACACACACACAGTCGGTATAGAAAAGAATCAGCCCCCTTTAAAATAATCACATTTTGTTGCTTTTCAGCCTGAAATGGAAACGGACACAGTTTTTGTTTTATCCAGCTGTATTTACTCAGTGCAACTTATAACATCCAAGAGAAAGATAGAACACAAACAAAAAAAAATTGGTGACCATTTGTGGACTGCAGTCTTCAAGTCATTCCACAGATTTTCAATGGGGTTTAAGTCTGGGCTCTGACTAGGCCATGCAAGGACATTCAACTTTTTCTCCTTCAACCACTGTGTGGTCAGTTTTTCTGTGTGCTTTGGGTCATTGTCATGTTGGAAGGTTAACCTTCTTCCCATTGACAACTTTCTGGAAGAGGGCAGCAGGTTTTCCTCAAGAATTTGACGGTATTTTGCCCCATCCATTTTTCCTTCTATCCTGACAAGTGCTCCAGTCCCTGCTACAGAGAAACACCCCCATAACAGGATATTACCACCTCCATGCATTACTGTAGGAATGGTGTTATTTGGATGGTGAGCTGTATTGGATTTCCGCCAGACATATTGTTTGGTGTTGAGGCCAAATAATTCAATTTTAGTCTCATCTGACCATAACACCTTTTTCCATGTGGCCTCAGAATCTTCAAGGTGCGTTTTGGCAAAGCTCAGTCATGAGTGGCTTTTGTTCTTGCAACCCTCCCATACAAGCCACATTTGTGGAGAATTTGTGATATTGTTGTCACATGCACACAATGACCACTCTTTGTCATAAATTCCTGCAACTGTTTCAGAGTTGCTGTAGGCCTCTTGGTAGCCTCTCTAACCAGTTTCCTCCTGGCTCTTTCATCCAGTTTGGAGCAATGCCCTGATCCAGGGAGGGTCTGTGTTGTACCAAATACCTTCCACTTCTTAATAATATATTTAACTGTGCTTCTAGGCATTGATAAAGCCTTTGAATTTTTTTGGTATCCATCTCCTGACTTGTGCCTGTCCACAACTTTATCCTGGAGATCTTTTGACAGTGCCTTGCCACCCAATGTTGATTGTTTGCTTCAATTGCACTACAAAAGGCTCCAGGAAAGCTCTTTTCATGCTGAGCTAATCAAAGTGACCACAGCTGATCACAGTTGAAAGTCAAATGGCTTTGTGTGCCATTGAGAAGGTGATTAGCTACATCTGATTGAGTTTACAAGTCATTTTTAGGAGGGGGGTGATTCTTTTTCCAACTCAGTGATTCTGGTATTTTATTTATTTATTTTTTTTTCTGACATGTTGGTGTTATATCTTTCACTTGGATGAGGGAAAAAGTTATTTGATCCCCTGCTGATTTTGTACGTTTGCCCACTGACAAAGAAATGATCAGTCTAGAATTTTAATGGTAGGTGTATATCAACAGTGAGAGACAGAATAACAACAAAAAAATCCAGAAAAACGCATTTCAAAAAAGTTATAAAGATTTGCATTTTAATGAGTGAAAAGTATTTGACCCCTTCGACTTAGTACTTGGTGGCAAAACCCTTGTTGGCAATCACAGAGGTCAGATGTTTCTTGTAGTTGGCCACCAGGTTTGCACACATCTCAGGAGGGATTTTGTCCCACTCCTCTTTGCAGATCCTCTCCAAGTCATTAAGTTCTCGAGGCTGATGGTTGGCAACTCGAACCTTCAGCTCCCTCCACAGATTTTCTATGGGATTAAGGTCTGAAGACTGGCTAGGCCACTCCAAGACCTTAATGTGCTTCTTCTTGAGCCACTCCTTTGTTGTCTTGGCTGTGTATTTTGGGTCATTGTCATGCTGGAATATCCATCCACAACCCATTTTCAGTGCCCTGGCTGAGGGAAGGAGGTTCTCACCCAAGATTTGATGGTACATGGCCTCGTCCATCGTCCCTTTGATGTGGTGCAGTTGTCCTGTCCCCTTAGCAGAAAAACACCCCCAAAGCATAATGTTCCCACCTCCATGTTTGACAGTGGGGATGGTGTTCTTGGGGTCATAGGCAGCATTCCTCCTCCTCCAAACTCGGCGAGTTGAGTTGATGCCAAAGAGCTCGATTTTGGTCTAATCTGACCACAACACTTTCACCCAGTTCTCCTCTGACTCATTCAGGTGAACTTCAGACGGGCCTGTACATGTGCTTTCTTGAGCAGGGGGGACGTTGCGGGCGCTGCAGGATTTCAGTCCTACACGGCGTAGTGTGTTACCAATTGTTTTCTTGGTGACTATGGTCCCAGCTGCCTTGAGATCATTAACAAGATCCTCCCGTGTAGTTCTGGGCTGATTCCTCACCGTTATTATGATCATTGAAACTCCACGAGGTGAGATCTTGCATGGAGCCCCAGACCGAGGGAGTCTGACAGTTATTTTGTGTTTCTTCCATTTGTGAATAATCGCACCAACTGTTGTCACCTTCTCACCAAGCTGCTTGGCAATGGTCTTGTAGCCCATTCCAGCCTTGTGTAGGTCTACAATCTTGTCCCTGACATCCTTGGACAGCTCTTTGGTCTTGGCCATGGTGGAGAGTTTGGAATCTGATTGATTGATTGCTTCTGTGGACAGGTGTCTTTTATACAGGTAACGAGTTGTATAAAAGCTCGTTACCTGTGTAAAAGACACCTGGGAGCCAGAAATCTTGCTGATTGATAGGGGATCAAATACTTATTTCACTCATTAAAATGCAAATCAATTTCTAACTTTTTTGAAATGCGTTTTTCTGGATTTATTTGTTGTTATTCTGTCTCTCACTGTTAAAATACACCTACCATTAAAATTATAGACTGATCATTTCTTTGTCAGTGGACGAATATACAAAATAAAAAAAAAAAAAAAAAAAAAAATATATATATATATATATATATATATATATATATATATATATATATATATATATATATATATATATATATATATATATAATATCACACAAAAGTGAGTACACCCCTCACATTTTTGTAAATATTTTATTATATCTTTTCATAGGACAACACTGAAGAAATGACACTTTGCTACAATGTAAAGTAGTGAGTGTACAGCTTGTATAACAGTGTAAATTTGCTGTCCCCTCAAAATTACTCAACACACAGCCATTAATGTCTAAACCACTGGCAACAAAAGTGAGTACACCCCTAAGTGAAAATGTCCAAATTGGGCCCAATTAGCCATTTCCCCTCCCCGGTGTCATGTGACTCGTTAGTGTTACAAGGTCTCAGGTGTGAATGGGGAGCAGGTGTGTTAAGTTTGGTGTTCTCGCTCTCACACTCTCTCATACTAGTCACTGGAAGTTCAATATGGCACCTCATGGCAAAGAACTCTCTGAGGATCTGAAAAAAAGAATTGTTTCTCTACATAAAGATGGCCTAGGCTATAAGAAGATTGCCAACACCCTGAAACTGAGCTGCAGCATGGTGGCCAAGACCATACAGCGGTTTAACAGGACAGGTTCCACTCAGAACAGACCTTGCCATGGTCGACCAAAGAAGTTGAGTGCATTTGCTCAGCATCATATCCAGAGGTTGGCTTTGCAGAATAGACGTATGAGTGCTGCCAGCATTGCTTCCGAGGTTGAAGGGGTTGGGGGTCAGCCTGTCAGTGCTCAGACCATATGCCGCACACTGCGTCAAATTTGTCTGCATGGCTGTCATCCCCGAAGGAAGCCTCTTCTAAAGATGATGCACAAGAAAGCCCGCAAACAGTTTGCTGAAGACAAGCAGACTAAAGACATGGATTACTGGAACCATGTCCTGTGGTCTGATGAGACCAAGATAAACTTATTTGATTCAGATGGTGTCAAGCGTGTGTGGCGGCAACCAGGTGAGGAGTACAAAGACAAGTGTGTCTTGCCTACAGTCAAGCATGGTGGTGGGAGTGTCATAGTCTGGGGCTGCATGAGTGCTGCCGGCACTGGGGAGCTACAGTTCACTGAGGGAACCATGAATGCCAACATGTACTGTGACATAATGAAGCTGAGCATGATCCCATCCCTTCGGAAACTGGGCTGCAGGGCAGTATTCCATCATGATAACGATCCCAAACACACCTCCAAGATGACCACTGCCTTGCTAAAGAAACTGAGGGTAAAGGTGATGGACTGGCCAAGCATGTCTCCAGACCTGAACCCTATTGAGCATCTGTGGGGCATCCTCAAATGGAAGGTGGAGGAGCACAAGGTCTCTAACATCCACCAGCTCTGTGATGTCGTCATGGAGGAGTGGAAGAGGACTCCAGTGGCAACCTGTGAAGCTCTGGTGAAATCCATGCCCAACAGGGTTAAGGCAGTGCTGGAAAATAATGGTGGCCACACAAAATATTGACACTTTGGGCCCAATTTGGACATTTTCACTTAGGGGTGTACTCACTTTTGTTGCCAGTGGTTTAGACATTAATGGCTGTGTGTTGAGTTATTTTGAGGGGACAGCAAATTTACACTGTTATACAAGCTGTACACTCACTACTTTACATTGTAGCAAAGTGTCATTTCTTCAGTGTTGTCCCATGAAAAGATATAATAAAATATTTACAGAAATGTGAGGGGTGTACTCACTTTTGTGAGATACTGTATACTGATCTCATCAAGCCAGACAACTTTCAAAATGACAGTCATTAGCTCCCCCCAACAGGAAGTTGGCCGTTTTTGATTTAACATGGATTTTTTGAAGATTGAAGGCTCTGCAAAAACAGGGAAACAGGAAGTGTCCCATATCTTCTGCGTGCATCGAGTGATTTAGATGAAACTTGAGCTGTATATTTGGTACTGGGGGCTGATCACATCGATGTGACTATTGTGAGTCACCGTCATAGCGCCACCAACTGGCAGTAGGAAGTGTGTCACTTAAAAAAGGCATTGAAATAGTCTACTTATATTTACCAGAATCGCTTCAAACTTGGTCAGAATAATGTGGAGACAGGGCTGATGTCAACTTGCAAAAGGATTCTTGATATCTTAAATAGTGTTGCCATGGTAACACATCAAACAATAATGCTCATTTCTGGTGTTTTTGAAGCTCTTAGTATGCTTTAAATTTCATGAAAGTTGGCACACACATCAGATTTGTCGGCCGTTAGGATTTGGCAAAAGCTAAGACATGGGCGTGGAGGGGGGGGCTCTGTAGCGCCCCCTTTTGTCTAAAGTGGTGGGGTCAGTTTTACCTACAGTCACCAAACTCATTTATTGTTCTCATCAAGCCGGACAACATTCAAAATGACAGTCATTAGCTCAGCCCAACAGGAAGTCAGGCATTTTGGATTCAATGTGGATTATTTGAAAATTGCAGGCTCTGCATTTTTAAATCTTCCTCCCAGGGGATTCATGTGGTTGTGACCAAACCTGGTTTGCATTATACCAAGACATTGAAGATGCTAAATTTTGAAGAGATTTGAGATTGATATCTTAAATGGATTTGCCATGGCGAGGCAATGAATTTACGGCAATTAAAGGGAAACAGGAAGTGTCTCTCATATCTTCCGCATGCAATGAGTGATTTAGATAAAACTTGAGCTATATGTTTGATACTCTGAGCACAGGAGCACACTGAGCACATGCACTATTGTGTGTCACGGTTACAGGCTTTTAAATAGTCTTCTTATATTTTACCGAATCGCTTCAAACTTGGTCAGAATATTATTGAGACAAGCCTGATGAAAAATTACAAAAGGGGTCTTGATATCTTAAATACTGTTGCCATGGTAATGCATCAAACTTTAATACTCTTTTCTTTGTATATTTGGGTGTTTTACTCTACAGCACTCGCTTTCAGTATGCATTGTTTTCACACACACACACCGGGTGGCGATGACACAGTTGTGCTTGGGCCCATCATCGCTGCTTGCAGCTATATTATTTCTGTTTGCATTCATTTATGTTGTGACTGAGTTGGTTGTTACACGCTTCCCCGCTCGTCTTCATCCATGTGGAGGAGGTAGCACTTTTTTCCCTGGACATTTCATTAAATACAGGATGAAATACTAATTCCTGTTTGCCGGGTGTCTCCTTCAAGTGAGTTATGTATATTTTTTCCTCTTTGAGACACCTATAACATACAACTTCCGTTACAGCGCACGCCAGAAACAGAAAAAAAATTATCGTTGACAGATGCACATACGTATGCTGGCGAATTCTTCATCATCATAGCGCTTCCTCCTCCACATACATGAAGACGAGCGGGGAAGCGTTTAATAACCAACTTAGTCACAAAATAAAAGGGAACAAAAAGAAATGTCGAGAGCAGTCTCCTCACGTTCCCCTTTCTCTCTGCATTCACTCACATGCACAGTTGAATCTCTCCCCCATAAGTATTATAATCCTTATAAGTGACCGTTATACAGAGATTCCAACTATAAACAAAAAGTATAGAAACTCCAATTTTCTAACATTTTATAGAACAAACCGTTATGCCAAATGGAATCAAAAGCCTTTTTGAAGTCAATAAAACAGGCGAATATTTTAGAATTATTTTGAATGACATATTTTTCAGTGAGGGTGTGTAGGGTGTAAATATTATCAGCTGTGCGGTAATTTGGTAAAAATCCAGTCTGGCTTCTACTCAGGACATTGTGCTCAGTAAGGAAGTTTAAAAATTTTGATTTAATTATACTACACATTACCTTCCCCAGATTACTGTTCACACAAACGCCTCAGTAATGATTAGGGTCAAGTTGTGGCAGTGGTAGCTCAGTGGTTAAGACGTTGGGCTACTGATCGAAGGTTGTGAGTTCAAATCCTAGCACTGCCAAGCTGCCACTGTTGGGCCCTTGAGCAAGGCCCTTAACCCTCAACTGCTCAGATAAATAAATGTAAGTCTCTCTGGAAAGGGCTTCCACCAAATACCGTAAATGTAAGGTTATCTCCACTTTTATAGATTGGAGTTATTAGACCTCGATTGCAGATTTCAGGGAAGAAACCTACACTCAACCAAATGGAAGAGTTTTAAGATGGCTAATTGAAATTTAGAGCTTGTGGTGTTTAATCATTTAATTCAGGATTTCATCAGGTCCTGATGCTTTTTTTGGTTTCAGTTTGTTAATATTATTTTTAAGTTCCTGTTCAGTAATCGAGAAATCTAAAGGGTTTTGGTTGTCTTTAATGGCCAATTCCAGTTCTTCAAGCTTTCTATTTATGTGATTTTGCCCTGGATTTGTTCCAGGTTCTATATTTTTAAGAGTGTTTGGAAATGGATTGTCCAGATATCCCATCCTGAATTGGCAATTCTTCATGCTTTCTTTTTTCTTTTTTTTTTAGTTTGTTCCAGTTGTCCCAGAATTGATGTGTGTTGATCAACTCCTCGATTAGCGTCGTTGTTTCTGTGTATATTATGCTTTTTTGGCTTATATTGTTTGAGTGTTTAACAGTAAAGGAGTTGTATGTTAGAGTTGTGTTTCTCTGTGTAGATCTCTGTGTTTTTGGTTTGATAATTTTCTGAGTTCTTTTCTTAAATTTGTCTTTGTCAAACCATTTGTCATCTTTTTTGGATATAGGTTTTGATGTAGTTCTAATTTTTAATTTAGCCTTCTCTACTGTTCTTTTGAAGATCATATTAATATTTTGAACTGCCTGATTGACTCCTTTACTGTGGGTGTATGTCGGGTCCAGAAAGGTGTCTAATAGTGTTTGAATTTCTTGACTGCTGATTGCTTTCTGGAACTCGTCGCTGCTGTTTTGAGCCCATCTGTAGGATTTATGGATGTTGTACAGCTTACTGGGCTGTGTGTGCGGTGTGGTTAGTTTCTGTCTTCTTAATGAACACAGTAATTTGGCTGTGATCAGACAGAGGGGTTAGTGGTTTGACAGTGAATGCACTGAGAGAGAAGGGGTCTAAATCTGTTATCATGTACTCCACTGTACTGTTCCCAAGAGGTGAGCAAAATGTGTATCTTCCTAAAGAGTCCCCTCGTATCCTACCGTCGATGATGTACAGACCCAGACCTCGACAGAGCTGAAGCAGGTCTTTGCCATTTTTGTTTATTGTATTGTCATAGTTGTTCCTGTGGGTTAGAGAAGAATGGTCAGTGAAAATCGTATTGTTTTTAATGAAGTGATTCCCATGTGTGTTTATTGTGTCAGGTTGTGTTCCTGTTGTTGTGTTCCTGTTCTGGCGTTCGGGTCTCCGCAGACGAACACATTTCCCTGGGCCTGGAAATGGCATGTCTCTAACTCTGCAAATATGTCTTCAGAGTAATATGGAGACTCTGAAGGTGGAATGTACAGGTGCATCTCAATAAATTAGAATGTCGTGGAAAAGTTCATTTATTTCAGTAATTCAACTCAAATTGTGAAACTTGTGTATTAAATAAATTCAGTGCACACAGACTGAAGTAGTTTAAGTCTTTGGTTCTTTAATTGTGATGATTTTGGCTCACATTTAACAAAAACCCACCAATTCACTATCTCAATAAATTAGAATATTTCATAAGACCAATAAAAAAAACATTTTTAGTGAATTGTTGGCCTTCTGGAAAGTATGTTCATTTACTGTACATGTACTCAATACTTGGTAGGGGCTCCTTTTGCTTTAATTACTGCCTCAATTCAGCGCGGCATGGAGGTGATCAGTTTGTGGCACGGTGGTATGGAAGCCCAGGATTCTTTGACAGTGGCCTTCAGCTCATCTGCATTTTTTGGTCTCCTGTTTCTCATTTTCCTCTTGACAATACCCCATAGATTCTCTATGGGGTTCAGGTCTGGTGAGTTTGCTGGCCAGTCAAGCATACCAACACCATGGTCATTTAACCAACTTTTGGTGCTTTTGGCAGTGTGGGCAGGTGCCAAATCCTGCTGGAAAATGAAATCAGCATCTTCAAAAAGCTGGTCAGCAGAAGGAAGCATGAAGTGCTCCAAAATTTCTTGGTAAATGGATGCAGTGACTTTGGTTTTCAAAAAACACAATGGACTAACACCAGCAGATGACATTGCACCCCAAATCATCACAGACAGTCATCACTTAACACTGGACTTCAAGCAACTTGGGCTATGAGCTTCTTCACCCTTCCTCCAGACTCTAGGACCTTGGTTTCCAAATGAAATACAAAACTTGCTCTCACCTGAAAAGAGGACTTTGGACCACTGGGCAACAGTCCAGTTCTTCTTCTCCTTAGCCCAAGTAAGACGCCTCTGACGCTGTCTGTGGTTCAGGAGTGGCTTAAAAGAGGAATACGACAACTGTAGCCAAATTCCTTGACACGTCTGTTTGTGGTGGCTCTTGATGTCTTGACCCCAGCCTCAGTCCATTCCTTGTGAAGTTCACTCAAATTCTTGAATCGATTTTGCTTGACAATCCTCATAAGGCTGCGGTTCTCTCGGTTGGTTGTGCACCTTTTTCTTACACAATTTTTCCTTCCATTCAATTTCTGTTAACATGCTTGGATACAGCACTCTGTGAACAGCCAGCTTCTTTGGCAATGAATGTTTGTGGCTTACCTAGTGAACCAAACTGAGAGACCATTTTGAACGCTCAGGAAACCTTTGCAAGTGTTTTGAGTTGATTAGCTGATTGGCATGTCACCATGTTCTAATTTGTTGAGATAGTGAATTGGTGGGTTTTTGTTAAATGTAAACCAAAATCATCACAATTAAAAGAACCAAAGACTTAAACTACTTCAGTCTGTGTGCATTGAATTTATTTAATACACGAGTTTCACAATTTGAGTTGAATTACTGAAATAAACGAACTTTTTCACGACATTCTAATTTATTGAGATGCACCTGTATATGGCACAGAGGAATAGGTCCTTCTGTGAAGACAGTATGGATTTTCTTATTTTCAGCCAAATGTGGTATTTAGCCATTTTTAGAGTGTCTATTACATTATGTAGGTGTGATTTGTACCAGATGATAAGCCCCCCCTGAGTCTCTGCCCTGGCACACTGTGCTCAGTTTTTGTGAAGGTATTAGGATTTCCCTATAGTCTCGGGGACAGTGAGTGGCTGTGTCTGCCTTGCACCATGTCTCCTGTAGAATGATGATGTCAAGGTTTTTTATTTGAATAAGAAGAAGAAGAGGAAGACCGCATAAGTTACCTACTCTATAGTAGCTGGACTACATGTATTTCGCCTACTATATAATAAGTAAGTATGCGGTTTCGGACGCAGTCAAGACTAATGTTGAGCTGCTGGTGTCTTTGGTTTCTGAACAACAAGAACTTTATGATATTTTTAATGAGAGAGTGCATAATTGACATACCCGAAATAAAATGCTCACTGCTGATAAATCCTTCTACGTACACACAAACAAGTTATCCTTTGAACTTTAATGAATGAGTAGCAACACAATGGAGCTAAAGCCATAGTTGGGCCATATTCTAGTTCAAAACTGCTGAGAACTTCATGACTTTTTTTGACAACACTGAAATGCAAGCATATATTCTAAGTGATCAATTTAATTATTTCAATGTTGCTTTCTATACTAAATAGCATTGTTTGTTTCTTTGCAAATGTTGTTTCCCATCTCTGCTCAACGATAGTCCGCTGACTGATACTCCATTGTATTTATTTTGCACCTGGCATATATTTGCATATAAGTATTCTTGAACTCTTATTCAAATAGCTAAGCGCCCACTGATCTATATATAACTGGATAGCTCATAGAATTCTAAACTGCCAGCAGAAAGTGATGCCACCAGAAGTGCTCTGGCGGCCATTTTACTATTCCCTTCTGACAGAGGGCTCAGACCACCAACAGATGAAAAGTGTCAAAATGCTGCTTTTAAGTGCAAAACAACGTTCGCTAAAGGATGTGGCAGAAGTGCCCACAGGTTGTAATTTATACAGACCATGTACCTATTAAGCATGTAGAGTGGGGATAACGCTCATAATCTTTAATAATCAACAGTAAAAATACAACATCAAAGTATATATAATACCCCATTTTTAAAGCGAAAGTACCTAATAGTGTTTTTATAGCAATTTCACTCCGCGCTGAATATCAGCTTTGTGGTCAAAAGGTAAGAACAGAGAGTTTAGCAACAACTGGCAGCTAAACACTAAAACTTAAACACCAACACTTCAATACTACTGTAATCTACTGAGGGAAAAGATACAGAAAATAATGCATAAAAAGTGCGCGAGAATAAAATTATCCTGTCCTGGAAGGTAAATAAAAACACATGTAAGAATGTCCTAGTGTATAGTAGCTGTGTATGTGCGTGTGTGTGTGTGAGAGAGAGAGAGAGAGAGAGAGAGAGAGAGAGAGAGAGAGAGAGAGAGAGAGAGAGAGAATAGAATAGAATAGAATGAACCGGTCCTGGATGTACAATTCTAAAATGGCTGTCAAGGTTGTCAGTAGACCCTAGTCCATATGATATTTTTACCTTACAAATTCTACATTCTGCCTTTATGTTGTCTATGTTATTAAAATGCATGTATTAAATGTATTAAAATGGAGAATGTTATCACACGTGATTGGTCGCACGCACATATACATCAACACAACATTCAGTCAGTGCATGGAGTGGCCGAGCAGTGTGGCGAAAAGATCATCCTATAATTCTGTCTTGTATTAATTTACAAAAAAATGAAATCGGCTCTCAGACGGGAGGCGGCTCCCATTGTTCACTTAAAGGAGCTGACTCATAGAGCCAACTCGCTCGCGAACGGCCCATCACTAATATATCAGGGTTGCCAACTTTGACTTCCTGGCTCGAGTGGTATTTCTGAATCAAATGACTTTTTTTGCTGTGCGGAAATGAGAATTATGGTGTAAAATGTGTGTAACGTCATACATCACTTTTTTCCCGTTTGACTGATTCTATTTCTTCCTCACCATGCCCTTGTTTTTGTCCTCCATTGCCGTCACTACTTTTCATAAAAGTCCCCATGAAATCAAAATTGACGTTTTGTGGCTTTTAGTATAAATATTTTCACCTTAAGGTTATCTACAAGCTAGTGTACTCCAAAACAATGACAAAATTCACATTTAGAAGATATGCGCATTCAAAATTTACAGTCTCTCTCTACCACCAATTTTGATGACATCATTCTACATTTCAGCCTCTCATCAGATTTTTTGTCCAATCAAATTCTCTTTAGAATCTGAAGTGTCCCGCCCCCAACATTATAAAAATCCATGCTATTAACTCTCAAGTACGGCTAGTTATCACACATAAGCGTTACTGTACTGGTCACTTTTGTACAAGCACAATTTCTGTCCCAGTAGCTGTTTTATCTGGAACAATGGTAAAATCACTTATAACAACAAGTCAGTGTACATGGATAATTGGTTCCAGCATAACATATTAATTGTAAACCAGCTTATTGAGGAGAATGGGCAATTATAGAATTATACAAAAATAATGAAGGCTATCCCCAGTGGCATACTAACTTTAACCAAATCGTCACCTGTAGATATTAATGATTCAACCTTACAAAGTCCCCAACTTTCAGACAATGGTCTTTCCATTGTAGATAAACATTTTAATAATATTTTATAAGAAACTCCATTTAGTGAGTGGGCTGCTGAGGAGTTTTGTTAACTTGATCGTTGCGTAATATAACATTTACATGGGAAGGAGCACGTTTACAATTCACGTTTATCGAAAACTCAACACTGTATTTTTTTTTTGTCAAGAATGCCAACGTATCTTCTAGTATCTTCTAAAATTATAATAGAAAACAATTTTGACAGGTGTATTTTTCTGTTTTAGCAACTTATAAATTTTATTGCTGTACCTTCAATCCAAAAATAACACTATTCTCATGCATGATTAGTGTATATTAAATGTAAAACATACAACTTTTTCTGTGCAATAAATACTTTTTTTGTCAACTCATTTTCATTTAAGTCTTTCAGCCGTGTACTGGCGCTTTAATTCAGTGCGAGCAGCTCGAGCAGCTCAGCAAAAAATAGACTCGATGCCGAAACTCCCGATTCACTGCTGATCATCCACTGCTGTTCCTGCGCCCAGTGTAAAAGCTGAAAAAATACGCACTGCTACTGCTTCTGCTCTGCGGTGTGAAACAGGCTTAATTTGGCATGATATTTACTTGGGCAGCGTGAGAGTGTGAGACAGAGCCTGAAAGCGTGTGTCTCATGCCAAAAGCAGTTGGCAACCCTGATATATACATTCACACAAAACACATAAATATAAATTGCAAATACAAAAGATTAAAACAACTCTAAGAGTTGACAACAAAAACAAAAAAAAAAAACAACTGCTTTTCAAGCGCTTCTCTTCCGAAATACTTTGCTTCGGTGTTTACACTGGTTTTCAAAACAGCTTTCTGTACTATAGTGCCACCTATCTATTGTGCAACAGCAGCGGCTCCGGGCACGTGATCCAAAGCTCAAGTCTAATTGTATGACCCGATTCATCGCGGGGCGAGGGGGGGGAAAATCTACACACTGGTCGAAAAAAAAATCTTGCTTTGTCATGCCGCAATTGATCACGTGAAAAACTCCATAGGGATCGATTGTTTCGATTCAAAAGCGTAATCGTGACGAACATTTACGTCGCTCAATCGCGCTCAGTTTGAAAGGCCCTGAAGGCACATCATCCTCGTTACGAACGAATTTATATTTATTCAGTAGTGTTGAGTGGTTTGTGACTTTCTTTAGGCTGTTTTGGCTCTGAGAATCATCAATCCAGAATCCCCCCCCCCACACACACACACACATACAGCTAATATACACTATATAAGTATAATAAAGTCATTATTTTCTGTATCTTTTCCCTAAAATTACATTAGTGTTGAAGTGTTGAATGTTTTAGTGCTTAAGTATTAGTGTCTAGCCAACGGTTGTTGCTAAGCTCTCTGTCCTTACCTCTTGACCACAAGGCTAATATTCTAACAGCACGGAGTGAAATCTCTATAAAAATACTAAAATGAAACACATGATCCCTGTTGCGAATGAGTTTATATTTATGTGGTTAAATATTCTCTGTACACAAATATCCGATCGCTGATCTTATATATATAGATCAGTGATTACAACCCATAGTGAGTTCAGAATGTTATGAAATACAAAGATGGCGGCGCAGTAGCTTCACTGTTGGTGACGTCATGAGCTATCCAGTTATATCAGTGCTCCATTATTGCGTCGTTGTATTATCATATACAGTGAGGGAAAAAAGTATTTGATCCCCTGCCGATTTTGTACGTTTGCCCACTGACAAAGAAATGATCAGTCTATAATTTTAATGGTAGGTGTATTTTAACAGTGAGAGACAGAATAACAACAAAAAAATCCAGAAAAACGCATTTCAAAAAAGTTATAAATTGATTTGCATTTTAATGAGTGAAATAAGTATTTGATCCCCTATCAATCAGCAAGATTTCTGGCTCCCAGGTGTCTTTTTACACAGGTAATGAGCTGAGATTAGGAGCACTCTCTTAAATGGAGTGCTCCTAATCTCAGATTGTTACTTGTATAAAAGACACCTGTCCACAGAAGCAATCAATCAATCAGATTCCAAACTCTCCACCATGGCCAAGACCAAAGAGCTGTCCAAGGATGTCAAGGACAAGATTGTAGACCTACACAAGGCTGGAATGGGCTACAAGACCATCGCCAATCACCTTGGTGAGAAGGTGACAACAGTTGGTGCGATTATTCGCAAATGGAAGAAACACAAAATAACTGTCAGTCTCCCTTTTCAACGATCATGAGAACAGTGAGGAATCAGCCCAGAACTACACGGGAGGATCTTGTTAATGATCTCAAGGTAGCTGGGACCATAGTCACCAAGAAAACAATTGGTAACACACTACGCCGTGAAGGACTGAAATCCTGCAGTGCCCGCAATGTCCCCCTGCTCAAGAAAGCACAGGTACAGGCCTGTACATGTGCTTTCTTGAGCAGGGAGACCTTGCGGGTCTGAAGTTCGCCTGTATGATTCAGAGGAGAACTGGGTAAAAGTGTTGTGGTCAGTTGAGACCAAAATCAAGCTCTTTGGCATCAACTCAACTCGCCGTGTTTGGAGGAGGAGGAATGCTGCCTATGAACACCATCCCCACCATCAAAC
This sequence comes from Cranoglanis bouderius, assembly GCA_023630585.1. Taxonomy (NCBI): domain Eukaryota; kingdom Metazoa; phylum Chordata; class Actinopteri; order Siluriformes; family Cranoglanididae; genus Cranoglanis; species Cranoglanis bouderius. The sequence continues at coordinate 15,635,128 of CM042555.1, read as the reverse complement.
ATGGAGGTGGAAACATTATGCTTTGGGGGTATTTTTCTGCTAAGGGGACAGGACAACTGCACTGCATCAAAAGGACGATGGACGGGGCCATGTACCGTCAAATCTTGGGTGAGAACCTCCTTCCCTCAGCCAGGGCATTGAAAATGGGTCACTGTTAAAATACACCTACCATTAAAATTATAGACTGATCATTTATTTGTCAGTGGGCAAACGTACAAAAGCAGCAGGGGATCAAATACTTTTTTCCCTCACTGTAGATGGTATGCATGTGACATTATGGTTGCCGGAACTTGCCTTTTACCGATATATTCACTCTCCCTCCGCTGAACATGTCCAAACCATCTCAACCTGGCCTCTCTAACTTTGTCTCCAAAACATCTCACATGTGCTGTCCCCCTGATGTACTCATTCCTGATCCTATCCATCCTTGTCACTCCCAAAGAGAACCTCAACATCTTTAGCTCTGCTACCTCTAACTCTTCCTCCGGTCTTTTCCTCAGTGCAACTGTCTCCAAACCATTCCTGTCTGACCTCATCTGTCAGCCTGTCCATCACCACCACAAACAAGAAGGGGCTCAGAGCCGATCCTTGATGCAGTCCCACCTTCACTGTGAACTCCTCTGTCACACCTACCGCACTCCTTACCACTGTCCTGCTGCTCGCATACATATCCTGCACCACTCTAACATACTTCTCTGCCACTCCAGACCTCCTCATACAATACCACAGCTCCTCTCTTGGCACCCTGTCATACGCTTTCTCTAAATCTACAAAGACACAATGCAGCTCTTTCTGACCCTCTCTGTACTTCTCCATCAACATTCTCAAAGCAAATATTGCATCTGTAGTGCTCCTTCTTGGCATGAAACCATACTGCTGCTCACAAATGCTCACTTCTCCCCTTAGCCTTGCTTCCACTACTCTTTCCCACAACTTCATTGTATGGCTCATCAGCTTAATACCTCTGTAGTTTCCACAACTCTGCACATCTCCCTTGTTCTTAAAAATCGGCACCAAAATACTTCTCCTCCATTCCTTAGGCATCCTCTCACTCTCTAAGACCTCGTTGAACAACCTAGTTAAAAACTCTACTGCCATCTCTCCTAGACACTTCCATACCTCCATTGGTATGTCATCAGGACCAACCGCCTTTCCTCTCTTCATCCTCTTCAAAGCTCTCCTAACTTCACCCTTGCTAATCCTTTCTACTTCCTGCTCAACAATATTTGCCTCTGCTACTCTTCTCTCTCTGTCATTTTCCTCATTCATCAGTTCCTCAAAGTACTCCTTCCATCTTTCCCTCACCCTCCTGTCACCTGTCAACACATTTCCATATCTATCTTTAATCACTCTACCCTACTGCACATCCTTACCATCTCTATCCCTCTGCCTCGCCAACCAATACAAATCCCTCTCACCTTCCTAACTATCTAACCTTGCATACATGTCCTCATAAGCTTTCTGTTTGGCCTTTGCCACCTTTATCTTAACCTCATACTACATCTCCCTATATTCCTGTCTACTTTCCTCTGTCCTCTCACTGTCCCACTTCTTCCTAGCTAACCTCTTCCTCTGGATACTCTCCTGAGCTTCCTCATTCCACCACCAAGTCTCCTTGTCTTCTTTCCTCCTTCCAGATGACACACCTAGCACCTTCCTACCTGTCTCCCTGATCACTTTGGCTGTAGTCGTCCAGTCATATGGAAGCATCTCCTGACCACCTAAAGCCTGTCTCAACTCCTCCCTGAAAACCGCACAGCACTCTTCCTTTTCCAACTTCCACCACTTTGTCTTCTGCTCTGCCTTTGCTTTCTTCATCTTCCTCACCACCAGAGTCATCTTACACACCACCATCCTATGCTGTCTAGCTACACTCTCTCCTACCACTACTTTGCAATCACTAATCTCCATCAGATTACAGTGTCTACATAAGATATAGTCCACCTGTGTGCTGCTGCCACCACTCTTATATGTCACCCTGTGTTCCTGCCTCTTCTGAAAGTATGTGTTCACCACAGCCATCTCCATACTTTTAGCAAAGTCTACCAACCTCTGTCCTTCTGGATTCCTTACCTGAAGACCAAACCTGCCCATCACTTCCTCATCCCCACTATTCCCTTCACCAACATGTCCATTAAAGTCTGCCCCTATCACCACTCTCTCACCTCTGGGAACACTCTGCATCACTTCCTCAAGCTCGCTCCAGAATCTGTCTTTCTCCTCTTGCTCACAACCTACTTGTGGAGCATAAGCACTAACAACATTCAACATCACACCTTCAATTTCCAGTTTCAGACTCATCAACCTATCTGACACTCTCTTTACCTCCAGAACATTCTTCACAAACTCCTCCTTCAGGATCACTCCTACTCCATTTCTCCTCCTGTCCACCCCATGTTAAAACAGTTTAAACCCTGCTTCAATGCTTCTAGCCTTGCTCCCTTTCCACCTGGTCTCCTGGACACACAGAATGTTGACTTTCCTCCTCTGCATCATATCTACCAGCCCTCTGCCTTTACCTGTCATTGTACCAACATTCAAAGTCCCTACTTTCACACCACCATCCTATGCTGTCTATCTACACTCTCTCCTACCACTACTTTGCAATCGCTAATCTCCATCAGATTACAGTGTCTACTCCTGCCTTTCCTCTTCTCTCTCTGCCTACGGACACACCTTCCTCCTCTCCTTCTTCGACCAACAGTAGCCCAATTTCCACCAGTGCCCTGTAGTTCAATGGCACCGATGGCGGTCGTTGTTAACCCGGGCCCCGACCGATCCGATATGGAAGTCATGGTAGTGATTCACATATTGAATTTAGCAAAAGTTTTACGTCGGATGCCTTTCCTGACACAACCCTCTCTATTTATCTGGGCTTGGGACCGACACAAAAAGTACACTGGCTTGTGACCTCCTGTGGCTAGATTCAAGCTGACAGAGAAATTGTAGTAAATGACCTTGAGTTTTGGAAGGGCGCTATATAAATAAAACTTCTTCTTCTTCTAATAAAGAGAAAAAAACACAAGAACAAATATATACAATAAGCTGTTTTCAAAATGGGGAAATTATCAATGTCACACAAATTAACAGTATTGTTTTATCAGTTCTCCAGACTGATGGATGGTGTGTTCAGTCCAGTCCAGTATGTGTATGGCTTTTTGCAAACACTGGCTCTCTTCTTGTCAGTGATGAGCGGGTGTCAGAAACAGAAAGTTGTGCAGCGCCACCTTGTATACCAGGGTATTTCTGCTTTTCAATAAGCCGCCATCTACTGTCAGGGAGTGAATTTGCACTTTCATTCAGTGCATCGCTCTTGTTCAGAGCATGGGTGTGAACACACAAAAAAAACGCGTCGAATAACGGACCGGTGTGAACGAGCCTTAAGAAGATTTTGTAAAAACCAGTGATTTTATATTATAGGAATTAAATAGGAATTAAAAAGAATATAAAAAAGAAAGAAAGCCAACACAATCCAATAGATTAGGAAAATAAGGCTAATCATTTAATTATGACAAAAGAAATGCCACAGTATAAACTGGGAATGGGCCAGTCTGTCTGCACTGAGCTATTAGCCGTAAACAAATGCCACAGATGACAGAAGATTGTGTGCTATCTTATTATTATTAACATTACATATTATTAAATATTTTTATTGGCATAGTAGTGGTCCAAATAATATCCACTTCTGTTTTTCAGGCTTTATCCTGATTGTTCATTGCATACTCCCAGCTGTCTGTGCTCTTGAACTTTTATTGAGTTTTGTGTGCATCACTAAATGCAAATGCTGTGACGGGAACTCACATTGTATGTTATGGGTGATCAACATATGTACACAAGGACGAAGAAAATCTGTGCTTCCAAAACTTTTGTAAATGATTTTTTCAAGAGCCCAGCAGAGATCAGGGAAAACAGCTTATTAAATTTATTTCATTCAAATGCATACATCGGTTCATTCACATGTGAATAAATTGATTCACATTAACACAATTTGTTTTCGTACATGCAACAGGGTCAGTCCATCTTGTAAAGTTGGTTGCTCCAATAATTGTAAAGTTGATTTTTCTGATTTTTTTTTAAAGATTACCTGTGTATTGGAATTTCAAAACCACCTGGTTTTTTTTTAAATTTTTTTTTTTACTTGGTTTAACTATGACAGCCATCTTTGTGTCATGGCACACAACAAATTTTGGTTGTACAGCTGTTTATGGAAATCTCAATATCTCGGTTCATGATGGTCCTAGCTCCTTGTAACAAAAACTGATCTCTAGAGCGCATTGCAAGGTAAATGGACATACACAGAGTTTAATTTGAGCCTCTAAAATATAGCACACCTGTGTTCCGGAACCTTTTTTGTGGATCCAGCACCTCTGCAGCTGGATGTTTAAAGTCTCCTGAAGCAATATTATCAAAACACATAGTTTTAGTTTTTAATTCACCAAAAGTAAAACAGAACAGCAAAAAAGGCAATAAAATGCTAATCTTATATTACGAGTGCTCAAATATTGCCAATAGCCAATCAGTAGCCTCTTTCGCATAATGTAATCATTTCAAGTTCAAAGTTCACTTGAATTCGTTGTCACGAAGCGAAGCCTACAGTCACGTAGCATGCGCTGTTGAGTGTGTCATGGCGAAAAGGAAGCAGTTGAGTCTCAGCCTTAATTTTTTAGGGGTTCCTAGGTCAGTATAGTGTGCATGCAGAACATTTCAGGTTCGAGACTTTTATGGAGGTGAGAAAGCGGATTTAAAAAAAAAAAATCCCCTCATTTTCAGGTTGAATATTTCTGGTGGGGGACCAGATACAAAGCTGAAATCTTCACAGAAATACGTCCTCCATATTAGCATTCTGCTAAGCTGCTAAGTAAAAAGCTGGGGAAAAGCCTCCTTTATTCATGCATTTTGAGAAATGAACAGTGCTGTGAAAAAGCATTTGTCCCTATCCTGATTTCTTCTGTTTTTGTGTATATCTCATACTAAATAGTTTTAGATTTTCAAACGAAATACAACACAAAATAAAGGCAACCTGAGTTAAAGCACAATACAGTTTTTATTTTATTTTTTTTATTGAAGCCAAAAAAAGTCACAACACTTATCACCCATGGGAAAAACTAATTGCCCCCTTAAACTCAAAATCTGGTTGTGCCACCTTTAGCAGCAATAACTGCAACCAGACGCTTCCTATAACCGGAGATCAGTCTTTCACAGCACTGTGGTGGAATTTTGGCTCACTCTTCTTTGCAGAACATCTTTAGTTCAGCCACACTAGAGGGTTTTTGAGCATGAACAGCCTGTTTAAAGTCCTGCTACAGCATTTCAATTGGTTCAAGTCAGGGCTTTGACAAGGCCATTCCAAAACTTTAATTTATTTTTTTTTTTTTAACCATTCAGAGGTGGACTTAATCCTATGTTTTGGATCATTGTCTTGCTGCATAATCCAGTTGTGCTTGAGTTTCAATTTATGGACTGAAGACCGGACATTCTCCTTTAGGATTTTCTGGTAGAGAGCAGAATTCATGTTTGCCTCAATTATTGCAAGTTGCCCAAGCCCTGAATCAGCAAAGCATCCCCACACCATCACATTCCCACCACCATGCTTGACTGTAGGTATGATGTTCTTTTTGTGGAATTCTTTGTTTGGTTTATTCCAGATGTATAACCCTAATTCCAAAAAAGTTGGGATGCTGTGTAAAATGTAAATAAAAACAGAATGCAATGATTTGCAAATCTCATAAACCCATATGTTATTCACAATAGAACATAGAAAACATATCAAATGTTTAATCTGAGTAAATGTACCTGTGGAGGCAGGGGCGTGGTTGAGCGCCGGTTTGTGAATGGAGGGCGGAGCCGGAGAAAGCGAGTGGTAAGGATCACACACCTGTAGGAAATGAGACTAATGATTGTTCTGTGTTGCAGTGAGAAGATAAAAGGGAGGAGAGACATGTGCCTCGAGAGAGAGAGAGAGAAAGAGAGCAACCTGCACCAAGCTGTGTGTGTGTGCATTAAAAATAAAAAGAGAGCGCTGAAAAGCTGAAAAGAAAAAAAAGTAAAAATAAACCTTCTGAGTTGGATCAAGCCTGCCTTCGCATTCTTCCTCCTTGATTCATTATACTGGTGCCGAAACCCAGGATTGAGAGGAAAATCACCACCATGGAAGGCTCACCGCTGGCTGACCTCATCATCTCCCTGACCAACCTCCACCAGACCCAACACCAGGCCCTTCTACAGCTGCCCAGGCCGAGGACCGCCGGGTGCTCCAGGGCCTGGTGCAGCAGGCCGGGATTCCGCAGCAGCGGGCCCTGTAGCTCCGCCCCACGTCGCGCTCGCGAAGATGGGACCGCAGGACGACCCAGAAGCATTCTTGGAGCTGTACGAATGCGCCGTGCGGGCGTGGGGATGGCCTGCCTTGTGCTGCTCTTGTCTAGCGAGGCCCAGCTCACGGCCCAGCAGCTGCCCGTTGCCAACATGCTGGAATACCTGAACCTGAAATGGGTGATTTTGCAACCGGTTGGCCGAACAGCACCGTCAGCGAGCGGTGACCTTCGCCGAGCTCGGCCGCCCGTTTGCCTTCGCCCAGCAGCTCCGGGACACCTGCCAGAGGTGGTTGTTGGCTGAGGGATGCGACGCTGAGGAAGTGATCGACCTGGTGGTGCTGGAGCAATTCATGGCACGGCTTCCAGAAGGAATGGCGAAGTGGGTCCAGTGCCATCGTCCAGCGTCGCTGGATGAGGTGGTTCAGCTGGCCGAAGATCACCTGGCGGCATATCCAGGGGCAGGCGAGCCTTCTTCCTCTCTCTCGCCCTCGTGCATCTCCTTGTCCCTTCCCTGTCCCTACACCCCGGGGGCCGATTGGGTCGATTCCCCCTTGACCTATGCCCCGTACCCATTCCTTCCCCCCTTCCCCCCTGCTCCCTCTCTCCCTGTTCCTGTCCCCTCTGTTCCTCAGGTGGGTGAATCCAGGGCCGCAGGTGCAGGAGAGATGCTTGGGTCGATGTGCTGGCGTTGCGGGGAGCCGGGGCATTTCCAGGACCAGTGCCCCGTAATGGAGGTGGGAGCAGTGGTCCGGCTCCCCGACACGCCGCAGGCCGCCCCCGATCGAGCTGGGATGTACCGCGTTCCGGTGAGTGTTCAGGTGGGTACATACCAGGCCTTGGTGGATTCAGGATGCAATCAGACCTCAATTCACAAAGGCTTGGTTCAAGGGGAGGCATTGGAGAATGCATGTGGTTCCAAGGAACCGTCAGGAATTATTATTCCAGGCAGCTCATTATAATCCCATGGCAGGGCAGGGAAAAACACTAGGTCGAATCATGGCCTGCTTCTATTGGCCGGGCATTCACGGCAACGTTCGCAGGTGGTGCGCGGCGTGCCGCGAATGCCAGCTGGTGAATCCACCGGCCACCCCAAAAGCGCCGTTGCACCCACTTCCGTTAATCGAACGAATTCGTATGGACCTCATCAGGCCATTAGACCGATCTGCACGAGGGTTTCACTTTGTGCTAGTATTAGTGGACTACACAACGCGATACCCGGAAGCGGTGCCTCTACGCAATATCTCCGCGAGGAATGTTGCGGATGCGCTCTTCCACATTATCTCCCGGGTTGGGATCCCAAAAGAGGTCCTGACTGATCAGGGCATGTCGTTTATGTCACGCACCCTGTGCGAGCTGTACGAATTATTGGAAATTAAATCGATTCGCACCAGCGTTTATCATCCGCAAACAGATGGGCTGGTGGAATTCTTTAATCAAACACTTAAAAACATGATTCGTAAGTTTGTGCAGGCAGATGCACGGAATTGGGATAAGTGGCTAGAGCCCCTGTTATTTGCAAGTACGAGAGGTCCCGCAAGCCTCCACGGGGTTCTCCCCATTCAAATGATTGTATGGACGCAAGCCGAGCGGCGTGCTTGACATCATTCGGGAAAATTGGGAGGAGGGGATTTCAACCAGTAAGAATGACATTCAGTACATTCTTGACCTGAGAGCAAAACTCCACACATTAAGTCAAATAACTCAGGAGAATTTGCTACATGCGCAAGAACGTCAATCCCGGCTGTATAACAGGGGTGCTCGGCTGCACGAGTTCACGCCGAGAGATAAAATGCTCGTATTACTACCCACGTTGAGCTCCAAATTACTTGCCAAGTGGAAAGGGCCCTTTGAGGTCACACGGCGAGTCAGGGATGTCGACTATGAGGTAATGCGAACAGATAGAGGCGGGACGCAACAGGTTTACCATCTCAACCTCCTAAAACTGTGGAGGGAAACGGCATCTGTGGCTTTGGCAATGGTTGTTCCCGAGAGGGAGGAGCTAGGACTGGAGGTAAGCTTAAAAGTGGCAATTCAATCCTGCTGGTCCCGTGTGGAGACGACCTATTCCCAGGCCAAATCACAGACATTCAAAAACTACAGGCGGAGTTTTCCGACGTGTTCTCACCTCTCCCCGGCCGCACTAACCTCATAGAGCACCACATTGAGACAGCCCCAGGGGTGGTGGTTCGCAGCTGCCCCTATCGACTGCCCAAACACAAAAAAAATGTTGTCCGGGATGAACTTAAGGCTATGCTCAAAATGGGGGTAATCGAGGAGTCCCACAGTGACTGGAGCAGCCCGGTGGTCTTGGTCCCCAAGGCCGACGGGATGGTCCGGTTTTGTGTGGACTTTAGAAAAGTCAACACGGTGTCTAAATTCGACGCATATCCAATGCCTTGCATTGACGAACTGCTCGATCGGTTGGGTGCGGCTCGCTTTTATTCGACACTGGATTTGACAAAGGGATATTGGCAGATCTCATTGACTCCAATGGGGCCTTTTCCACCCTGTTTGGCTTACACCAATTCGTGACCCTTCCTTTTGGGTTGTTCAGGGCCCCCACGATGTTCCAGTGGCTCATGGACAGAATACTCCGTCCACACACTGCATATGCCGCTGCCTATTTAGATGACATTATTATATACAGTAATGACTGGCAGCGACACATGCAGCACTTAAGAGTGGTGCTGAGGTCGCTGAGGCGAGCAGGACTCACAGCAAACCCAAAGAAGTGTGCGATTGGACAGGTGGAAGTATGGTATCTGGGCTTCCACTTGGGCCATGGGCAGGTGCATCCCCAAATTGATAAGACAGCAGTGATTGTGAGCTGCCCAAGACCCAAGACCAAAAAGGAGGTGAGACGGTTCCTGGCTATTATCGTAGGTTTGTGCCTAATTATTCGTATGTCACCAGCCTGCTGACTGATCTCACTAAAAAGGGGGCACCAGATCCGGTCCAGTGGATGGAGCCATGCCAACAGGCATTCATTCAGGTAAAAGCTGCACTGTGTGGCAGACCACTCTTACATTCTCCTGACTTTTCTCTCCTTTTTGTTTTACAGACGGATGTGTCAGACAGGGGGCTGGGGGCTGTGCCGTCCCAGGTGGTGGAGGGGGTGGAGCGCCCCATGCTGTACATCAGCCGCAAGCTCTCGGTGCGAGAGACAAAGTACAGCAGGATTGAGAAGGAGTGCCTGGCCATCAAATGGGCAGTCCTCAACCTCCGCTACTATCTGCTGGGGTGGGCCTTCACCCTCTGTTCGGACCATGCCCCGCTCCAGTGGCTCCACCGCATGAAGAATGACAACGTGCGGATCACTCGTTGGTACCTGGCACTCCAACCATTTAAGTTCGAGGTGATCCACAGAGTGGGGGCGCAGATGGCTGTGGCGGACTTCCGCTCCCAGCAAGGTGTGGGGGGGAGTCAGTGGCAGGCAGGATGGCTCCCCGGCCTGAGTCGGGCGGTGTAGGTATGTGGAGGCGGGGGCGTGGTCGAGGACGGAAAAGCGGAACAGAAAAAAAAGTAAAAATAAATCTCCTGAGTTGGATCAAGCCTGCCTCTGCATTCTTCCTCTTGAATCATTACAGTACCATTTTAAGAAAAAAATAAGGTAGTTTTGAATTTGATGGCTGCAACACATCTCAAAAAAGTTGGGCTGGGGAAACAAAAGGCTGGAAAAGTCAGTGTTACTAAAAGGAAACAGCTGGAGGATTTTGCAACTAATTAGGTTAATTGGCAACAGGTCAGTAACATGACTGGGTATAAAAAGAGTATCTTAGAGAGGCAGAGTCTCTCAGAAGTAAAGATGGGCAGAGGTTCACCAATCTGCAAAAAACTGCGTCTATAAATTGTGGAACAATTTCAGAGTAATGATCCTCAACGTAAAATTGCGAAGACTTTGAATATCTCATCATCTACAGTACATAATATCATCAAAAGTTTCTGAGAATACTGGAGAAATCTCTGTGTGCAAGGGACAAGGGCGAAAATCAATATTGTATGTCCGTGATCTTCGGGCCCTCAGGTGGCACTGCATTAAAAACAGTCATGATTCTGTAATGGAGATGACTGCATAGGCTCAGAAACACCTCCAGAACTCACTGTCTGTGAACACAGTTCGCCGTGTCATCCACAAATGCAGGTTAAAGCTCTATCATACATAAAAGAAGCCATATGTGAACATGATCCAGAAATCTCACCGTCTTCTCTGGGCTCATTTAAAATGGACTGAGGCAAAGTGGAAAACTGTTCTGTGGTCAGACGAATTGAAATTTTACATTCTTTTTGGAAACCATGGACGCCGCATCCTCTGGACTAAAGAGGAGAGGGACCATCTGGCTTGTTATCAGCACTTAGTTCAAAAGCCTGCATCTCTGATGGTATGGGGGTGCATTAGTGCCTATGGAATGGGCAGCTTGCACATTCGGAAAGGCATCATCAATGCTGAAAGATATATACCGATTTTAGAGCAACATATGCTTCCATCTAGACGACGTCTTTTTCAGGAAAGGCCTTGCATATTTCAGCAAGACAATGCTGAAATATGCCACATACTGCATCTATTACAACAGCATGGCTTCATAGTAGAAGAGTCTGGGTGCTGAACTGGCCTGCCTGCAGTCCAGACCTTTCACTAATTGAAAACATTTGGTGCATCATGAAACGAAAAATACGACAAAGAAGACCCAGGACTGTTGAGCAGCTAGAATCCTGTATCAGACATGTTTAAGACAACATTCCTCTCCCACAACAACAGCAATTGGTCTCCTTAGTTCCCAAACGTATATGGACTGTTGTTAAAAGAAGAGGGGATGCTACACAGTGGTAAACATGGTCCTGTCCCAACTTTTTTGAGACGTGTTGCTACCATCAAATTCAAAATTACCTAATTTTTTTCCTTAAAATGGTACATTTCCTCGTTTAAATATTTGTTATATTTTCTATGTTCTATTGTGAATAAAATGTGGATTTATGAGATTTGCAAATCATTGCATTCTGTTTTTATTTACATTTTACACGGTGTCCCAACTTTTTTGGAATTGGGGTTGTAACAGGACCCCTGTCTTACAAACAGCACAGAACATTCTCCCAAAAGGTTTGAGGATCATCAAGGTGTGTTTTGGCAAAATTCAGATGAGCCTTGATGTTCTTCTGGGTTAGCAGTGGTTTTCACCTCGCCACTCTTCCATGGATGCCATTTTTGCCCAGTATCTTTCTGATAGTGGAGTCATGAACAGTGTCCATTATTGATAAAGAGAGAGGCCTATATTTCCTTTGATGTTGTCACTGGCTCTTTTGTTACTTCCTGGATGAACCATTGCTGTGCTCTTGGACGAATTTTGGAAGGTCGGACACTTTTGGGAAGGTTCACTACTGTGCTGAATTTTCCCATTTGGAGATTATGGCTCTCGCTGTGGTTCTTTGGAGTCCCAGAGCCTTTGAAATAGCTTTGTAACCCTTCCCAGACTGATGTATTTCAATCACATTTTTCCTCATCATTTCTGGAGTTTCTTTCAACTTTGGCATGTTACTGGGTAAGACCTTTTAACCAACTTCATGCTGTTGAAAAAGTTCTGTTTAAGTGTTGATTTGATTGAACAGGGTTTGCAGTAATCAGGCCTGGTTGTGTCTAGTCCAGCTGAACCCCATTATGAATGCAGTTTCATAGATTTGGGGAATATATTCAAATACATTTTCACTCAGGCCCAGTTGGTATTGGATAATTTTTTGGCTTCAATAAATAACATTATCATTTAAAAACTGTATTTTGTGTTTACTCAGGTTGCCTTTGTTTTATCTTATTTTGTTTTAATTTCTGAAACAATTTAGCATGAGATATACACAAAAACAGAAGAAATCAGTTTTTTTTCACTTTTTCACAGCACTGTATAAGCATAACAAATCATAAAAATGAAAAGTATTTCACAGTGATTATGTTTATGATTGACATACTTATGCTTATACTTAGACGATGGACGATGCTTATGCTTGTCAATGAGGTCTATATTAGCAACAGTGAAGCATGAACTGACAGGATTCTTCAAATCTGCAGAGTTTAACTCCAATCTCCAAACTTACCTGCTTGTAATTTTCTAGTAATCCTGAAGACCTTGGTTAGCTTGTTCAGGTGTGTTTGATTAGGGTTGGAGTAATACAATATAATATGGAATTAGTGTTTAGTTGTTTTTTCTCAGAAATCACTTACTGCTTTTATCACAGGACAAACAACACCACAACTCTGTTTATGACACTGTTCATTTGTAAACCATTCTGGATCTATTCATGCATACCAATTGTACACCTGTACTAACATGATAGATCAGGGTTCTTCAAATTTGGCTCTCGAGGTCTACTGTTCTGCAGCGTTTTATGTTTGTTTGTTTGTTTGTTATGCTTATATTACATATAAGCATAACATCCGCATCCGCATTTTTCAAAATGAATGAATAAAATAGCCTTTTCCCTAGATTTCCCAAGCCCTAGATATGTAGCCAATGGAATCTCAAACTCAAAATGGTACTATAGAGGACTTATTTCTGTGAAAATTTCAGGTTCGTATCTCGTCCCCCACCAGAGATATTCAACCCAAAATTGAGGGGAATTTAACAAATTGCACTTTCTCACCCCCATTAAAAAAATAAGAGAAGTCTAAAACCTGAAATGTTCTGCCTACACACTATACCTACCTAGGTATACGACGGCGTTTTAGTGCCATGTAAAAAAATAAAATACATTAAGATTACGAGAATAAAGTCATAATATTTTGAGAATAAAGTCAAAATTACGAGAATAAAGTCATAGCAATGAACTCGTAATATTTTGAGAATAAAGTCAAAATTACACCACAGTAAAGTTGGTTTTATATTGGACATTCGCAGATTCATTACAATGTACACAGACATGTATAAACAGATTCGAGATTCGCTCTTTTCAAGAGATAAACACATAAAAATGACAAAATGTGTATTTTCTTGCTCTGGAGTGGACAGAAAACAAAGTACAACTGAATATATTTTTAAATACACATTTTGTCCTTTTTGTTTGTTTATTTATTGAGAAGAGCGAATCTCGAATCTGTTTATACAAGTCCATGTACCTTTAAATGTGCTCTAGAGATCAGCTTTTGTGCCAAGGAGCTAGGCCCATCCTGAGCTGAGATATTGAGGTTTCTGTAAACAACTGTATAACCAAAATGTGTTGTGTGCCATGATGTATGGCAGACCAAACCTGCAGAAATTAAAAATAAATAAAGAAATAAATATATAAATAAATATATAGATAAATAAATAATAATAGGAAAATAAATAAAGGAATAAATGACTTGATAAAACAAATATAATTCATTTTTAATTCAATTTAATCCTAAATTTATTTGTGTATTACTTTTTCCTTTATTTATTTTGTTTATTTTTAAATTTATTTTTATTCTTTAACTTTTATTTATTTATTTATTATTTTATTTATTGTTTCCAATTAATTTTATATTTATTAATTTATGTGTTTATTAATTTTTATATTTATTTATTCCCACATGTATTTTTTCCATATTTATTTATTTCTGCATGTATTTATTTTTACTTTTCCATGTGCAACATGGAAATGAGGGAGGCGGTCCTTGCATAGCTCAAGTGCATCATTGAGAGCTCAGCTAAAAAGGCTATAAGGCTACTAGGAGCTGCTAACCTTAAACCATGCTGTGCCATGCTATTCTGGATAGTTCTTTCACATACACCAAACAACTTTGCAATGTTTCCAGCAGTTTATAAAAATAAATAAATACACAAATAAATAAATATACAATTATATCGAAGAAACAAATAAAATAATAAATAAATAACAGTTAAAGAATAAAAATAAATTTAAAAATAAATACAGAAAATAAAAAAGAAAAAGTAATTAAAAAATAAATTTAGGATTAAATTTAATTAAAAATGAATTATATTTGTTTTATCAATTCATTTATTCCTTTATTTATTTTCCTATTATTACATTTATTTATTTAGATATTTATTTCATTATTTATTTATTTAGTTTTATTTAATTTCTGCAGGTTTGGTCCTCCATAATGATGGCCATCATAGTTTTAAAAAAAACAAAACTGGTTTTGCAATGACAATACATAGAGGTAATCACTCAAAATAAAAACAGGGAAATTAAAAATGGTCACATTCATTAATTTATATGGAAAAAAATGTCGATTTTACCGGTTTTCTAAGAAAGAACCCGGAAATAATGTTTTTCCTGCACTGTTGAATGAGAAGAGCCATGTCTCTGGAACCATACAAAGAGGTGATTTCTGACATGATTTTAAAACACAAAACACACACAGACATTGCAGAGCACCTGCCTGAACTTGGTGTCGGGCGAGGTATATCAGCAGTGGATGCTTTTGGGACATCTTTTTCTCATGATATGGTAGGCATGGCTACATTTTAATTTTTTTGCTTTGAGTCTTATAAATGGCAAAAATCTCATTTTTAGTGCAAAGAAACTATTTCCACTTTACTGGCAGCAAAGGGAATTCGAGCCGCAGAAAGTCGGGTTGGACGAGCCCTCCGGATAATACATCGACCATACCATGAAATGCGTTGCAGTGTAAGCCAGTTTATTATTCATCATCATCATCATCAGGTTTTCCCTCTTGGCCCATCCTTGGCCTTGGGGCACATCTGCTCCGGGAAGCGTCCTCTGAGAAGATGATTGAACTTGATTTTGTCCATCATAATTTTCCTGGCTTGCGCTGGATCTATCTGGAGAAGATCCTCAACTCGCTTCCAAACACTTGCGGTGGTCCTTTTATCGAAAAGGACCTGTTTCATGTTCTCCATGCGACAAACATGGGCCATATATTTAAGATGTTGGACATGGCAGTAATCCTGGATGGAACTGGATTTTGTTATTTCCCACACTCATTTGATATTTTATACACCCAATCCAGCTGTCCTTCCACCAAGGTAGCTGGGTTGTCACCCTTTTTTTGCTTGTTACGAGGAAGGACATTTTTCCTTACATAGCCTCCCGATACCATCTTCCTTAGAAAATTGTTCCACACACTCTCAACCTTTTGTAACTCTGAAGCGGACAGGTGACATGCCTGAATGCCATACAATAAATGGGATCTGACACAGGAAGTGAGGATCTCCATGCGAGTAGATAAGTGAATTTCTCTGTCCATCAAACAGTTCTTCAGTTCATCCCACTTTTTAAATGCGGATGCAATATTGGCATGCAATGCTGCTGTTGACTTGCTTGTGTTGGTGACTAAATGTCCCAGGTACTGAAATGTCCAGACATTCTTGATATTCACCTCATTTACTGATACTAGGGTCTTCTGATCTTTAATGGCCTCATCAACGTTAAATGCCATTGTCTCGGTCTTGCTATAGGACATCTGTAGCCCAAATCGAGAAAAGGTATTGTCTCGGTACTCTCGAGGTGACACTTCAGTAGGGAGGCAGAACTCCACAAGAATTCCCGTATCATTGCTTCAAAATTTGGTACTTTGCGCATCGCATTACAAAGTCCATATAGATATTGAATATTGGTGGACTCTCAAGGGCGCCTTGGTGACAACCCACATATGTACTGAAGTACTGTTGGGCTCTCTTAATGCAAGCTTTAGTGCCAGTATACAGTGTCTTTAATATTGAGACCAGTTTGGGGCATCGCAGACGGATGTCCAACACTCGAAATAGTGTTTCACAGGGGACCCAGTCGTACGCGGCCTTAAGGTCAATAAAGCAAATAAACATCGGATTTCTTTCTTTCTCCAGTATATGGCTTGTGATGTATATGGCATCGCACGTCGATCGATTTCTTCTAAAGCCAAATTGCATCTCCATAAGAATGGTTTCGTAAACTGGCCTTATTCTTTCAACGACAATGCTTGCTAAAATCTTTGACATTGTGGCAATGATGCAAATACCACAATAATTATCGGCCAGGTATTTGGATCCCTTCTTGTGTAAACACATTATTACTGATATTAACCATACACTGGGAACCTTGAGACATGTCCATACTATGTTGAGTAGAATGACTAGGTATTGGATGAGTGTTGCAGATTGGGAATACTTCAACTGTTCTGCATAAATGCCATCTGTCCCCGGGCACTTCCCGTTGTTGAATCTCTTGAGACAACGTTCAATCTCGGGCGCTTCAGGTGGGTTTTCATCTATGGGCTGTATATCCTCAGGTGGTAATATATGCGGGAATTCTTCTGGCTTAACCAGCTCAGGTTGAATTTGGAATGGTCGCTGGCCCAAGTGTTAGGAAAAATGCTTCTCTAACTTCTGTTGGTGAATGACTTGCATGTTCTTCCTCAGCATTGAAGAGTAAATCTTCGACAAACGAAATTCTTCCTCCACAAACAAGTACTTGCTTTTCAGTGTTATGCGCATCTTTCTTATTTGCTTGGACAACTTCTTTCTTTCATCAGGATCACATGATTGATGACACTTTGCAATCAGCCCTAAAAACTCGTCATTAGCCCATGGTTTAGTATCACATTCTTTCTTCCTTTCTGGAATGATCTTGCTCAAAGCTTTCGTTACAGCATCTACAACTTGCCTGTCTATAACATCAACCTGGTCAGATGGTGACTGTTGTTTCAAGATCCTCTCCAATCGATTACTGTATTGGTTTCTGATGGTTTCAGAGTCTTGCAAGCTCCGTACATTAGGAACCTATGGTTGTTTAGACTCTTTTTTCTTTTTGAAGACCTCATGTCTTGTCCCTCTTGTTGGCAGCATAGCATCCATAACTAACACCCGATGGTCAGATTCAAAAGGGCTGCTGACACTTGGATATGATCTACAGTTCACGGTAGCTCATTTAACGTACCACTTGCCTATGATATAATCAAGGCAGCGTTGGTATCCGTCAATCCTAGATACAAACATCGTATTCAAGATATACAAGCCATTGTTTTCGGATACTTCTAAGTTCCATTGAAACTAGTTGGATCTAGGTCGTGAAACTTCCCTACACAGTGTCAGTTCTCATGTGGGCAGTCAGTCCCAATCGTTGCGTTGAAATCACCACACGCAATTATCTTAAAGGAGGAATGGGCTCTCTTTGTTTCTCTGAGGACTCTTGATAGGTTGTTGTAGAATACCTCCTTAGTAGAGTCTGCATATTCCTCTGTTGGTGAGTAGCATGAGAGTATGCTCAGTTTAGTCCCATGTACGATGACTCTAGCCACTGATATTCTGGCTTCCATGCAATGGTCAGTGTCTATGACTCTCACATGTGGGGTTAACACTATTGCAACTCCTGCTAATGCCTTCCTCTTCATACCATTATAAAGCACTTTCCATCCTTTTAACACAGGATCCTCAAACTCAATTTTTCCTTCACCAGTGATGCGAGCCTCTTGTATACAGCATATGTCATGTCCTAACTCCCTGACCTGCAGCACACATTGTGCCAACTTGCTCTTGCACTTGTTCTGACAAGCTGTTCTGACATTGATGGTACCAATATGGATGTGATGGTATTTCTTTGCAAGATCTTTCTTCTTTCTCACTTTCATGTCCGCTTCTAGCTTATCCAAAACAACACAACACTTTCCAGAGATCAATGTTATACTAATAATAATTGACAATACTCTTATCCTGGATCGTAAATCTCAATATCAGAATCTCAAGATCTCAAAAATCTCAAAATCTCTAAGCTCAGTTGCTTTTTTAACGATGTTCCAAGATAACCAGAACGAAAGAAGCTACTTTACGTCCCGGTCGCCAGTGACTCCGTTGGCTCGCCAAGTCACAAGACTAGGCTCCCCAGGGTGCACCTGTCCTAATGATGGAGGTGGAGTATGGCTTGAGTGTGATAGGTGTTTAGACTTAGCTGGACTTACAATACTGCCTTCTAAGGCGAACGGATAGTATCCGAAAAGTTGCATTATTATTATTATTATTATTATTATTATTATTATTATTATTATTATTATTATTAATCCTTATTAATCTATATCCATCAAAATAACACTGAAAAATCCCAGGCATGTAGTTTAAATAGTATTATTAATACACACACCACTAAATTACTGCTACCACAACATTTGCTCTAGCAACCTGCACAGTTGGCATTGTACATCATCAACTTATGACCATGGGTTGGTCCTGCCTAGAGTGGTGGAACAAATGAATTGGAACCCAATATGGGCTACAGCAGACTATAAGCCTATATCAGTTCAAACAGTGGTTTTTAAGCGGAGTCAGAAGCAGATCTTTGAATGTTGCTTCATTTAACCGCCATTGTGATCAAAATAAGATACACAATGTAAAATCATGTCAGAAATCACCTCTCTGTATGGTTCCAGAGACATGACTCTTCTCATTCAACAGTGCGGAAAAAACATTATTTCCGGGTTCTAATTTGGCCTTAGAAAACCGGTAAAATCGACATTTTTTTCCATATTAATTTGTGAATGTTTTAAATGTTTAATAAAGGTGCAAAAAGTCATAAACAAAAATCTGAAAATATGCCAGTATTTAATTTTTGCACAGCATTTGGTGTGTACAGTTCAAATTCAAAATTTGGTTTTCAACATTGTGTTTTAAAAATACAACAACCGTTCATTTTTCGTTTTTCATTTATGGGTTAATAAAGTAAAAATGAATGGATGCAAAAGTACACAGACCCACCTGCAAAACCAACAAAAACTAAATAGAATTTCAGAGAATAAAATTTACATTTTCGAATTTTAAATGTGGTCTGACTGAAGAACAGAGGTTGAAAGGAGTGGATCAATCAATGTTGCAGAATCATAAATGACCAGTAGATGGCAGAGTAACATATATATTAGAATTCCTTGGCACAGCAGCCATTTAGTAGCAGTGGAGCGATAATACAAAATTAATAGGTAGGAAAAGACAGAACCCAATTTGGGATTTTTTTGCTGCTGATAAATGCAAATGCATGGTAATCAGCAGCCATAGACATATACAGATACTGCATTGGCCGCTTTTAAGTCATAATAGCCTATTGATACACCTACTGTTTGGAGATGAGTAGGGAAACTGAAGACAGGTGGTTTACCTCCAAAACCACCAAAATCCTCCAGCTTGAAGTTCTACTGCATAGCATGGAGGACCCCCTTCTTACAGTTACTTCCCACTGCCTCAACTGTATGGGATAAGATTTGTACCAAAAGTATTGAACATAACTTTTCAAGAAACGAACAAATATATACAATGAGAAAGAAAAAACATTCTGAACCTGACAGTGAACTCAATGGGAAAAATGTAACATTGTCTTTAAATAAACATCATTCTTTTCGCTAATCACGATTTATAAATGCACTGCCAGAGTTTTCATTTACCCTTTCAAACTTTTTTGTTTAAATATAAAATAAATGAAAAATAAATAAATAAAAGAATAAATAAATAAATAAAAGTTAAAGAATAAAAATAAATTTAAAAATAAATACAGAAAATAATAAATGAAGGAAAAAGTAACACAAAAATAAATGTAGGATTAAATTTAATTAAAAATGTTGTTTGTTGATATTTGTTTTATTAAGTCATTTATTACTTTATTTATTTTCCTATTATTACATTTATTTATTTATCTATCTGTTTATTTATATATTTATTGATTGATTTATTATTAATTTCCTGTCAGTCATCAATGGTTTCATGTATAAAGTCCAAGTATTGCAGATAATGCAAATCAAATGTGCACCAAAGTTAACCACAGTTTCCCCAAAAAGACTGAGAAAAAGAAGAATAACATGTCTGCATACCCTCTGGGATCCACATCTATTGTTTAAAGCTTTTTGCAAAGCTTTAAAAAAAAAAAAATCTACTGTCTGTATGTGTGCATATAAAATAAATAAATAAATAACAGATCCACCTACTGGGGGTATCTGTATTTGTTTAGGACACATTATCTGTTCAATAACATATTCATATTTGCAAACACTCCTACTAAACATACAGTAGATAAATGTTGGGATGACAACATAGAAAAAATGTACTCACAATTCATATTTAACATATTTAAAATAAGAGATTCATCACTGTTATGTTTACATGCTAAATAGGTTATGTTACATTAAAAAACGCACTTAAATATAATTAACTTGGAAACTTTTAAAATGAAAGGATCTGATGAAATATTTTGTCTGCACTCTTATTTTGTTAGGTCACACGGAAGTTTGGCATTCCTGCACTAAAGCAAGCAATGGAGTGGTTTGGATACCAAGGGGGTGTATGCCGCTCCCCTCTGCAGCCTTTGTCCGAGGTGGAGTTAGAAAATATTCAAGCAGACTTCTCCTCAAATGGGTGGCTGTAGATGGACTTTAGATAAGTAATAAATACTTTGGGTAAATTGTGACATTATGGTTAACCCCTAATGTTTATCGCCACACATAACTCTAGTTGAAGAATTGAAATCTAGTTGAAACACACTTTCACACACATTTTATTCCTATTGCCTCTGAGCTTTCTACTTTGAGGCACCACTCTGAGACACACCAACATAAACACACACACACAGTTCAGTTCAGCATGGTTCTGTCTCTCCGCATCTGCGTCACTCTCTCCTTTTATTTCCTCCCCTGCTGCTCACTGCAACACAGACCCCTTATTAGTACAATTACCCACAGGTGCATGCTTCTCAGAACTCAGGCCGGGGAGCTGTCTGGCCTTCAGCCGACTCCACCACCCCCATCTCCCGCCGATAAAGGAAGTCCACCCAGTCATTTGTGCCCACCTCAAATTTGAATGGCTGAAGTGCAAGATACCAACAGTCTGTGCATTGGCATCTTTCATGCAGTGGAGCCACTGGGGCGCGGGGTGGTCCAAACAGACGGTGAAGACCCATTCCAACAGATAGTATTAGAGGGCCCACTTGATGGCCAGGCACTCTTTCTCGATTGTACAGATGTACAACTGGGTCAACATGGCCCCCAGTCCCCTGTCTGACACATCAGTCTGCAAAACAAAGGGGAGAAAGAATGTAAGAGTGGCCCACAACAAAGTGCAGCTTTTACCTGAGTAAAAAGCTTGTTGTCATGGCTCTGTCCACTGGACCAAATCTGGCACCCCCTTTTTAGTGAGATGAGTCAGAGGGCTGATGACATCCGAATAATTAGGTACAAACCTGTGATAATAGCCAACCTCAGAACCTGTCTGACCTCCGTTTTGCTCTTGTGTCTTGGGCAGATGTTTAATTTTGTGTGTGTATAAATTAAATATAAAAATATCTAACCAAAATGATATCAAATATATATAGTACTGTATATTTACCCTATCACAATATACAGTATATTACCTGTATATACAGTATGTATTTCAGTATTAAATCATGGTGGCTGCCTTCTCATTGCACATGCACATTGGTGTAGGCAGTTTTTTTTTTTTCAGTCCCAACCTCCCCCTCAAAAAAACATACAAAAAACTGTGTGATGTCTTTACAAAATAGAAATCCAGTTAACATTATTAGTCAGCACATACATACAGCCTGATGCGCACAGGGCAGCATGTTTGATGTAGCAAAATCTACAATACCCATGCCTGGAATAAATGGAGTCAGAACGGAGGTCTGAGACCTAATTAAAGCCCACTAGTAAATACTTAATTTTCCTCACCCCTGTAGCTTACTAGTAAGATGGCTAGTAAGGCTGTTAATACAAAGGTAGATAATTATGTAACATTGCTAGCTATGATAGATTCTTGTTGTTATAACTGATTTAGTAACATTACTATGTTATTATTAATATGTTATCATGATAATTTTTTCTATGTTGATTGATCTTGATAATTATCACAATATAGAATTTCATAACACTGTCACAGTTTTTAAAGAGTATCTTTCTAAATAATGCAGACTGAATAAACCAAATTTCAATTATTGTTCAAAGTTTGTTTTTTTGTTTTTTTTATCAGAACATAATATACATCCATGCAGTATAAAAAATGAAAATGGATGAACACTTCTGTCTCCACTGTACTTAGTGGCATCATGTCTTCTTCGATGTGGAAAAATAAGGGAAAACCCCAGCCCCCCAATTTGAAAATTCTACTGTTTTTGCTGCTTTTAAACCATTTTCCTGCTTCTATGGTGTAACAAATTAGCCCAAATGTGAAACATTATATATATATATATATATATATATATATATATATATATATATATATATATATATATATATATATAATCAAAATGTGTTATGATCAGTTATAAATATAAATCACCCATAAAGGGGAATGTATATATATAGATAATTAACTGCAGCAGATTATAATTAATTATATATATATATATATATATATATATATATATATATATATATATATATATATATATATATATATATATATATATATATGGTCTAGATCAGGTTTAGTGTAGAATTAGCTTTAGTGTAGTTTTAGAATTACATTTGTAGAGACTTTTTGTCCACCAAACTCAACAGTGTAATCTTCGTATCACTCTTAAAGGGGAGATTATTCTTCTGGCCAAGAGGAATAATTCTCCTGTTCTAGTACTAACAGAACAAAGCATGTAGCAAAAAGCAAAACGTTAAAGTGACCAGATCTATGAGCAGCAACAGAGACAATCAGGCTTGAAAATAATAGATTTTAATAAATGAAACTACATATATACAGGAAAACGAAAGTAAAGAAAGAAAATGGGTGAAGATACAAGAATGGCAAAACTTACAAACAGTTAACCTTGAGGGCCAGCAAAGAATCACATCACCTAAAATAGGGGCATAAGCTTAAAATGCATCTAGAGATCAATTGAGAACAATACTTGCATTGGTTTCGGTGCTGAGTTAAAGATGTGCACAGGATTCAAAGCGTTCATGAGCTGGAGTTTGTTGGTTTCTTCCGTGCTGTCAGCGGGAAGTTCGGAGTAAACTTGAAGACACATTTTGCCAGGAAGATCAAGCGAAGATGAGTGCGGAAGTGAAGAAGAGAAGAGATGAAGATGAGAATTAATTGAAGAAGAGAGAGAGGGAAAGGGTGTCGTTGTCTTTTAAAGACAAATCAGTCCACACCTCTCTTTGGGCAACTGACAAATCCTGAATATGAATTTAGAGAGGGAGGTTTCCTTTGTCTCCATTTACAACCTAATTTGCATGTTTGGAGTGGTGTCAGATTAGTACCATCTTACACCAAAGTATACTAAAAAGGATAACATAATACATCCTATCGTAACCTAATATACGTCATCAATTAAGGCAACTAGAGAAGAATTATTAAAGTCCAAATTCGATAGGGTAGGAAGACATTAAAAGAGTGGTGTATCCTTACACATGGTTATATGCATTTAAACTTATTCTAAACTAACTAAAGATCATAACTAGGTTGATTACACATGACAAACAATGCATGCACACATATAATATTACATCATATAATATTCTGGCATAGTTTAATTATGGGTTAAATTCAGGGAGAGTTCCGTTATGTGTGTGTGTGTGTGAGTCCTGTGTGTGTGTGACAGTGAGTTTGTGTATTCAAAATTCCACAAAGGGGGTGTCTGTGGCCAGATTGCCCCTTGGTGCCTGGAGAAAGGGGGGGTCAGTGCAAGAGACCTTTGAAGTCACTTAGGAGTCGTGGAGACTTTTAGACTTGCTGGAGCTGGGTTGGTGATTTACCTAGATAGGACAAAATTTAAAATCTCTTGCTGGGGTCTAGAGATGATTCGACCAGTCTGATCCAGTCCAGACACTACAATGGGTTTATTATTGTATTATTTCAACATCTAGAGTAATAGAAGAATGATGATTTGTCACTGCATGGATTAGTGAATAGAAAAAGGATAGGATGTCCCTGTTTTGTTTAAGTAAAAAACTTTAAATATATCATATTTAAGAATTATGATATATATGATGGACTGTTATTGTTACTGATTTAGACTTTAAAATATGCATTTATAGAATGTAAAGTATCATATTTATCAACATGTGTTAGGTCGCGCCATAAGCGCGACTCCATTTCCCAGAACTCTCTGCGGCCTACGAACATGGCCGCCGCCAATCCACATGCACACACACCGCACTGCACATCCCAGCAGGCTCGGCGGCCTACAGACATGGCCGCCAGGGACTACAACATCCAGAACACTCCTTCACTCCCACGCTCAGAGTCACCCACCTTCTCACGCTCAGAGTCACCCACCTTACACACCTGTCCTTAATTTTCTAAGTTGCTCACGAACTCACTATTTAAGTTCTTTAGTTTGTCGCCCATGTCGCGAAGTATTTGTTTGACTATCCTATATTCAACAGTACCGAGCACTCTATCCTGGACTGACATTCTGGTTTCCGAACTAAGCTAAGTATTTTTTTTTTGGATTATGGATTTTTGCCTAAACCCTATGAAGACTGTTTTTGGTATTTTTGAAATCCTCTGAAATAACTGACTGCCGGTATTTTTGAACCCTGCCTGTTTTTGGATCTGCATAAAGCTTGCTGTTGTCCTGATTTTCCTTATTTGTATGTGTTCTTAATAAACTGATGGATTTTACACTGCAACTGTATCCAGCCTTACTCTGGTGTTGTAACAACATGATTAGGCTAATTTATATTTGAACTCATTATGCCTAGTACAGCCCTGGCAAGGCCAATTCTTTTGTTTTTGCTATACACTGAATACATTTGGGTTTGAGATCAAAAGATGAATGAGATGATAGATCAGAATTTCAGCTTTCATTTCCTGATATTTACATCTATTGTAAGCAATTGCACAAGAAGGAAATTCATTACAGTTTTCACATGAAGTGTGTTTTGTTTTGAACTTTGACTTCAGTGCAAAACTGTGGCAATTGCAGTCCTAGAGCCATCATCGCATAAATGTTCATATGAATTGTGGTCTAAAGCTATCTTCATGGTTTTTAAGTGGTACTGTCCTCAGTAATCTAAATGGGTGATTTAAAGGGATGGGGAAACATCTAGTGGTGGTAAAGAGAGTTAGAGTGAGTAAGACAAATTAAAATTAGCCAATTAGAGGGGGCAAATATGTCACGCCCTTGGGGTTTTTAAGATCATGCACTGTGATCAAATATTCAGTGTTCACTCTTGAGGCCGACCTCCTTTATTGCTTGGGTTTACCTTTTGTAATAAAGTTCTTGCTGATTGTAAGAATTTTTGTTTCCTTGCTTATCCTTGAACCTACGTGGGAGATGGGGGAAAATTCCCCACAACAAATTTGGTGAGCCAGCCAGGAGGGCAATAATCATGGAGGAGTGGGACAGAGTGGACTGCCCCGACACGAGGAGGACTGCTGGCTACCATAGGGGAAAAGGTAAGCAGAGATGGGTTTATCAAATTCTGCATTAGTAGTGCTGATTCCCCTGACTGCATGGTACATACTCATTGAACACGGTGACGCCCTCCTGGAGGATAAGCAACGAACCGAAGATAAAAGACAATGGTGAGCAATAATAATGTGTAGCTGACCTTTGGTTCCAATAAAGGAGACACGGAGAGTTTCTGATAGATGCTTCTTTCTTTTATTTCACTCGGGAAGAGCACTGTTAAAACTTTAGCTGTGTAGCAACATGAAACTACAGACAGAAATCACAAATTCAATAAATACAACTTGTACATGGAAAAATATGGGAACAAAGTACACATTTACAAAGAAACAGATGAAAAATAAATGACAAAGTGAGTAAAGACAATTTGAAATGACCAACTAACAAGCAGAGCTCAACAATCAACATAAACATACAAACGAGCACATATGATACTGAAATAAATGACAACACATAACATGGGTCTACATCACATACCTCACTCCACTTTACCAAAGGGTACTAAGTTGAATCAAAGCACTGTTCACCATAAACTTAATTTGTCTTCATGAACTATTGATGAACATGAAACTTGGCTCTTCTCTGTTGCTGATCTGACTAATTTGCATTACTTCCCCCTACTGGATAAAGCATGTGACATGCTCAAACTAATTTAAAGTGACACACCCATTTTGTGGTCATTTACAAAATCTATATAGTGCCTTTCCAGAGCTCAAAGACACTTTACAATATCAATACAGTAATACATAAACAATGAGCATTCATGGGCAGACACAAAATGTGAAAAACAATGAAAAAACAAACACAAAAAATGAAAAACACAGTACAGATAGTACAGTCACTGAGAGAAAATAGAATAGCAACATTTTAGGACAAATAACACTGGGAAAACAGATACATTTTAAGTTGAGATTTGAACTCTGAGATGGATGTGATGCTGCGAAGAGTCAGAGAGAGTGAATTCCAGATCTTGGGTGCTACAACACTGAAAGACCTGCCACCCATTTTAGAGAGACGAGATCTAGGGACAGAGAGGAGTCTGAGCCCAGAGGACCTGAGAGAGCAGGTCGGGTTGTGGGGGGGAAGCAGTTCACTAAGATAGCAAGGTGCCAAACCATGAAGTGATTTAAATGTAAGCAGAATTATTTTATATTTAATGTGAAACAAAACCGGTAACCAATGCAGTTCAAACAGGATTGGAGTAATGTGAGCTGAGTGCTTGGTATGTGTATATTGCAACCTAGCAATAGAATTAGCAGGTAACCAATGAGGAGTGCATTGCAATAGTCAAGATATGAGGATATAAATGCATGAACCAGTGTTTCAGTATCTTTGATATGAGGATATAAATGCATGAACCAGTGTTTCAGCATCTTTAATCTAGCCACAGGAGATCACAAGCCAGTGTACTTTTGTGCTGGTCCCAAGCCCGGATAAATAGAGAGGGTTGTGTCAGGAAGGGCATCCGACGTAAAACTTTTGCCAAATTCAATATGCGAATCATTAACATGACTTCCATACCGGATCGGTCGGGGCCAGGTTAACAATGACCGCCATCGGTGCCGTTGACCTACAGGGCACTGGTGGAAATTGTGCTACTGTTGGTCGAAGAAGGAGAGGAGGAAGGTGTGTTAGAGGAGGAAGGCGTGTCCATAGGCAGAGAGAGAAGAGGAAAGGCAGGAGTTTAGGACTGAAAGTAGGGACTTTGAATGTTGGTACGATGACAGATAAAGGCAGAGATCTGGTAGATATGATGCAGAGGAGGAAAGTTGACATTCTGTGTATCCAGGAGACCAGGTGGAAAGGGAGCAAGGCTAGAAGCATTGGAGCAGGGTTTAAACTGTTTTATCATGGTGTGGACAGGAAAAGAAATGAAGTAGGAGTGATCCTGAAGGAGGAGTTTGTGAAGAATGTTCTGGAGGTAAAGAGAGTGTCAGATAGGTTGATGAGTCTGAAGCTGGAAATTGAAGGTGTGATGTTGAATGTTGTTAGTGCTTATGCTCCACAAGTAGGTTGTGAGCAAGAGGAGAAAGACAGATTCTGGAGCGAGCTTGAGGAAGTGATGCAGAGTGTTCCCAGAGGTGAGAGAGTGGTGATAGGGGCAGACTTTAATGGACATGTTGGTGAAGGGAATAGTGGGGATGAGGAAGTGATGGGCAGGTTTGGTCTTCAGGTAAGGAACCCAGAAGGACAGAGTTTGGTAGACTTTGCTAAAAGTATGGAGATGGCTGTGGTGAACACGTACTTTCAGAAGAGGCAGGAACACAGGGTGACATATAAGAGTGGTGGCAGGAGCACACAGGTGGACTATATCTTATGTAGACACTGTAATCTGATGGAGATTAGTGATTGCAAAGTAGTGGTAGGAGAGAGTGTAGCTAGACAGCATAGGATGGTGGTGTGTAAAATGACTCTGGTAGTGAGGAAGATGAAGAGAGCAAAGGCAGAGCAGAAGACAAAGTGGTGGAAGTTGGAAAAGGAAGTGTGCTGTGTGGCTTTCAGGGAGGAGTTGAGACAGGCTTTAGGTGGTCAGGAGGTGCTTCCAGATGACTGGACTACTACAGCCAAAGTGATCAGGGAGACAGGTAGGGAGGTGCTAGGTGTATCATCTGGAAGGAGAAAAGAAGAAAAGGAGACTTGGTGGTGGAATGAGGAAGTTCAGGAGAGTATCTAGAGGAAGAGGTTAGCTAGGAAGAAGTGGGACAGTGAGAGGACGGAGGAAAGTAGACAGGAATATAGGGAGATGCAGCGTGAGGTTAAGATAGAGGTGGCAAAGGTCAAACAGAAAGCTTATGAGGACATGTATGCAAGGTTAGATAGTAAGGAAGGTGAGAGGGATTTGTATCAGTTGGCGAGGCAGAGGGATAGAGATGGTAAGGATGTGCAGCAGGTTAGAGTGATTAAAGATAGAGATGGAAATGTGTTGACAGGTGACAGGAGGTTGAGGGAAAGATGGAAGGAGTACTTTGAGGAACTGATGAATGAGGAAAATGACAGAGAGAGAAGAGTAGTAGAGGCAAATATTGTTGAACAGGAAGTAGAAAGGATTAGCAAGGGTGAAGTTAGGAGAGCTTTGAAGAGGATGAAGAGAGGAAAGGAGGTTGGTCCTGATGACATACCAGTGGAGGTATGGAAGTGTCTAGGAGAGATGGCAGTAGAGTTTTTAACTAGGTTGTTCAACGAGGGCTTAGAGAGTGAGAGGATGCCTGAGGAATGGAGGAGAAGTGTTTGGTGCCGATTTTTAAGAACAAGGGAGATGTGCAGAGTTGTGGAAACTACAGAGGTATTAAGCTGATGAGCCATACAATGAAGTTGTGGGAAAGAGTAGTGGAAGCAAGGCTAAGGGGAGAAGTGAGCATTTGTGAGCAACAGTATGGTTTCATGCCAAGAAGGAGCACTACAGATGCAATATTTGCTTTGAGAATGTTGATGGAGAAGTACAGAGAGGGTCAGAAAGAGCTGCATTGTGTCTTTGTAGATTTAGAGAAAGCGTATGACAGGGTGCCAAGAGAGTAGCTGTGGTATTGTATGAGGAGGTCTGGAGTGGCAGAGAAGTATGTTAGAGTGGTGCAGGATATGTATGAGAGCAGTAGGACAGTGGTAAGGAGTGCGGTAGGTGTGACAGAGGAGTTCACAGTGAAGGTGGGACTGCATCAATGATCAGCTCTGAGCCCCTTCTTTTTTGCGGTGGTGATGGACAGGCTGACAGATGAGGTCAGACAGGAATCTCCATGGACTATGATGTTTGTGGATGACATTGTGATCTGTAGTGAGAGCAGGGAGCAGGTGGAGGAAAGTCTAGAGAGGTTGAGGTTTGCTCTGGAGAGAAGAGGAATGAAGGTTAGTCACAGCAAGAGAGAATACATGTGTGTGAATGAGAGGGATCCAAGTGGAACAGTGAGGTTACAGGGAGAAGAGATAAAGAAGGTGCAGGATTTTAAGTACTTAGGGTCAACAGTCCAGAGCAATGTGGAGTGTGGAAAAGAGGTGAAGAAGCGTGTGCAGACAGGTTGGAATGGGTGGAGAAAAGTGTCAGGTCTGTTGTGTGATAAAAGAGTACCAGCAAGAATGAAAGGAAAGGTGTACAGGACAGTAGTGAGACCAGCGATGTTGTATGGTTTGGAGACAGTTGCACTGAGGAAAAGACAGGAGGAAGAGTTAGAGGTAGCAGAGCTAAAGATGTTGAGGTTCTCTTTGGGAGTGACGAGGATGGATAGGATCAGGAATGAGTACATCAGGGGGACAGCACATGTGAGATGTTTTGGAGACAAAGTTAGAGAGGCCAGGTTGAGATGGTTTGGACATGTTCAGAGGAGGGAGAGTGAATATATCGGTAAAAGGATGCTGAGGTTAGAGCTGCCAGGCAGGAGGCCGAGAAGAAGACCAAAGAGGAGGTTTATGGATGTAGTGAAGGAGGACATGAAGGTAGTCGGTCTGAGAGAAGAGGATGCAGGAGATAGGGCTAGATGGAGGCAGATGATTCGCTGTGGCGACCCCTGAAGGGAACAGCCGAAAGGAAAAGAAGCAGAAGTGTTTCAGCATCTTTGAGGCTAATCAAGGGACAGAGGTGAGCAATGCAACAAAGGTAAAAGAATCCAATTTTAGAAATGGAGTTTATATGAGCTTCAAAGGTGAGGGAGGGATCAAAGATGATGCCTAAATTTTTTATAGTACAGTTTAATGAGAGTACTATCAATGTCATAAGTAAGATCATAAAGAATATTTTTAGTCAGTGTTGGTGTTCCAATAATAATGATCTCAGTTTTGTCCATGTTTAGTTTTAAAGAGTTGGAGTTAAGCCATCATTTTATTTCATTTATACATGCTGATAGTGGACTGGTGTTAGGGTCCCCCCCCCCGCTTCAGCGAACAGTCCTTCCTGCTTCCGCAGTCACAGACTCCCGTTTTGTTTACTTCGCCACTTGTTTCTTTGTTTTGGTTTATGTCATGTCTCCACCCCTGTATGTTTATTGGTTCTGTGATCATGTGTCATTATGAGTTTCAGGTGTTTTGTCTCGGTTCCCATTCATGTATTTAAGCTTTCTGTTTCTTCGCCTCGGGGCAAAGTATTTGTATGTGCACCTCGTCTCGACACTTACCAAGCGGATTATTACGGACTGTGATTTCTGGTTTTTTGGAACTTTGCTTGTCTTGTGGATTATGGATTTTTGCCTTGCCCAAGTGTTTGCTAGTCTAGTCACGTTTGTCCGTAGTCAATACCGAGCCTCTGTTGTCTAGATTGTTTCTATGTGTCTTGGATCTTTGCTACGTTTTTCTACAGTGGATTATGACCTGGCCCTTTGGTTACTATTTGCCTGTTTTTTGACTTTGTTTTCGCTTCACGTTTTTCCCTTTTCTGTTATTTTTGGTTAAGTACATAATAAAGTGACTTTTCCCCTGCACGTGTATCCAGCCCTCCATTCTGTGTTGTAACAGAATATTTCGTCCAACCATGGATGCAGTGGGAAAATGGAGGACATGCCACGACGAATTTTTTTGTAACTCCATTCGATTCAGTTCTTTTTCCACAGTGGACATTTATTTATCCCCCCGGCGCCTACGATGGCTTTTCTGTTTGCCCCCAGTGCTTTCTCCTGCAGGCGCAGGCGAGAAGCAGTGTTCCTCCTATCCTACTTAATCGGTTCAGCTCGCCAGTGGGCGGAGCTTTACCTGGCCAACGGATCTAAGAAGCTAAGAAGAAGTACCATTTCTGGGTTTGTTGAACTGTTGATCCAAGTGTTCGGGAGTCCTGACTTTGCACCCGATCTCAATATTTTCTTGGGGAGGGATCACCTGTCTGATCGGCCCAGCCGGCCGTTCATCGCGCACTATGGGAGGGAGCTGGCCGACGTGGCGGCCTGCACCTCTCAGCCCCTGACCCAGGAGTGCGCGACCGAGGGCTGCATCTGACAGGCCAAACTATGATGCCCCACCTGTGTGAAACAGGAGATAGAAGGCTCCTATTTTTGCTCACAGGAGCGCTTTAAGGGCAGCTTGTGTGCCCATAAGCAGCTCCACAAGCGAGCACCCCCAGAGCTCCAGCCGGAGATCCAGCAGATGGTCTCCTCAGCGGAGCTCCAACTGGAGGTCAACCTGGCAACCTCCAACCTCGAGCTCCAGCTGGAGATCCAGCAGATGGTCTTCTCAGCGGAGCTCCAACTGGAGGTCAACCTGCGACCTCCAGCCCCGAGCTCCAGCCAGAGATCCAGCAGATGGTCTCCTCAGCGGAGCTCCAACTGGAGGTCAACCTGGTGACCTCCATCCCAGAGCTTCAGCTGGAGATCCAGCTGATGGTCTCCTCTATGAAGCTCCAACTGGAGGTCAACCTGGCGACCTCCAGCCCTGAGCTCCAGCTGGAGACCCAACAGATGGTCTCCTCAGCGGAGCTCTGACTGGGGGTCAATGTGGCGACCTCCGCTCCAGCCCTGTTACAGCTGGAGGTCCATGAGGGACCTCCGCTCAAGCCACGTTCCTGCCGGAGGTCCAAGGGATGACCTCCGCTTAAGCCACGTCCATGCCGGAGGTCCACGGGATGACCTCCTCCCAAGCCAAGTTCATGCTGGTGGTCCACGGGATGACCTCCTCTCAAGCCACGTCCATGCTGGAGGTCCACGGGATGACCTCCTCCCTAGCCATGTCCATGCCGGAGGTCCACAGGATGACCTCCTCTCCAGAGCCATATCCAAGTCCATGTCCAGGTCTATGTCCAAGTCTGTGTCCAAGTTCATGTCCATGGCCATGTCCAAGTCCATGTCCTAGTTCACGCCCAAGTTCATGCCCCAATCCATGCCCAGGTTCATGCCGAGGTTCATGCCCACATTCATGCCCCAGTCCCTGCCCAAGTCCCTGCCCAAGTCCATGCCCAAGTCCATACCACAGCTCATGCCCAGGTTCATGCCCAAGTTCATGCCCCAGCTCATGCCCAGGTCCATGCCCACGTTCATGCCCCAGTTCATGCCCTAGTCCATGCCCAGGTCCATGCCCTGGTCCATACCCTGGTTCATGCCTTGGTTCAAGCCCCAATTCCTGCCTGTGGCTGACCAGGTGGCCTCCAAAGCCAAGCTCCCATCCAAGCTCTCATCCAAACTCCCATTCAAGCTCCAAGCTAAGCTCCAGTTCAGGTTCCAGTACAGGTCCCAATCCAGGTTCCAGTCCAGGTTCCAGTTCAGGTTCCAGTCCAAGTCCCTGTTCAGATTCCAGTTTGGATTCCAATCCAGGTCCCAGTCCAGGTCCCAGTTCAGGTCCCAGTTCAGGTTCCAGTCCAAGTCCCTGTTCAGATTCCAGTTTGGATTCCAATCCAGGTCCCAGTCCAGGTTCCTGTCCTAGTCTCTGTCCAGGTTCCAGTTCAGGTTCCAGTTCAGGTTCCAGTACAAGTTCCAGTCCAGGTCCCAGTCCAGATCCCAGGTCCCAGTCCAAGTTCCAGTCCAAGTTCCAGCCCGGGGCCGACCAGGCGGGCCTCAAGGCCAAGTTCCAGTCCAAGTTCCAGTCCAAGTTCCAGTCCAAGTTCCAGTCCAAGTTACAGGCCAAGTTCCAAGCCAAGTTCCAAGCCAAGTTCCAGCCAGAGGCTGACCAGGCGGCCTCCAAAGCCGAGTTCCAAGCCAAGTTCCAAGCCAAGTTCCAGTCCAAGTTATAGCCAGAGGCTGACCAGATGGCCCGCCACGCTCCATTCATGCCTGGGGCCGAGCAGACGGCCAGCCATGCTCCGTTCATGTCTGAGGCCAAGGAGACGGCCAGCCACGCTCCGCTCATGCCTGTGGCCGACGGGATGGCCCGCCATGCTCTGCTCATGCTGGAGGCCAACCGGACAGCCCGCCATGTTCCGTTTATGCCCGTGGCCAACCAGACGGCCAACCACGCTCCGTTCACGCCTGAGAACTATGGATTATGCCTGCCTCAGGACCTGGGGGGCAGAGATTGCTATCTTGTCCAGGGGCCCAGGTCTGCAAGAGGGGTCAAGACTTTAGTGCTTCGGGAGAAGTGCCTTTTGGGGGGGGGGCTCTGTTAGGGTTTCCCCCCACACTGTTCGCTGAAACAGGCAAGCAGAGCACTTCCGAAGTCACAGACTCTCGTTTTGGATTGGTGTTAGGGTTTCCCCCCGCGCTGCTCGCCTGCTTCAGTGAACAGTCCTTCCTGTTTCCACAGTCACAGACTCCCGTTTTGTTTACTTCACCACGTGTTTCTTTGTTTTGGTTTATGTCATGTCTCCACCCCTGTATGTTTATTGGTTCTTTGTTTTGGGTTCATGTCATGTCTCCACCCCTGTATGTTTATTGGTTCTGTGATCATGTGTCATTATGTGTTTCAGGTGTTTTGTGTTTAGTCTTGGTTCCCATTCATGTATTTAAGCTTTCTGTTTCTTCGCCTCGGGGTGAAGTATTTGTACGTGCACCTCGTCTCGACACTTACCAAGCAGATAATTACGGACTGTGATTTCTGGTTTTTTGGAACTTTGCTTGTGTTGTGGATTATGGATTTTTGCCTTGCCCAAGTGTTTGCTAGTCTAGTCACATTTGTCCATAGTCAATACCAAGCCTCTGTTTCTACGTGTTTTGGATCTTTGCTACGTTTTTCTACAGTGGATTATGACCTGGCCCTTTGGTTACTATTTGCCTGTTTTTTGACTTTGTTTTCAATTCACATTTTTCTCTGTTCCGTTATTTTTGGTTAAGTACCTAATAAAGTGACTTTTCCCCTGCACATGTATCCAGCCCTCCATTCTGTGTTGTAACAACTGGTCTGGAGAGTGGAAGCAGATCTAGAAGCTGTATAGATTTGAATGTCATCAGCATAACAGTGGTAACTGAAACCATGGCGGGGAATACAGTGAGAGAAATAAGTATTTGATCCCCTATCAATCTGCAAGATTTCTGGCTCCCAGGTGTCTTTTACATAGGTAACGAGCTGAGATTAGGAGCACTCTCTTAAAGGGAGTGCTCCTAATCTCAGCTTGTTACCTGTATAAAAGACACCTGTCCACAGAAGCAATCAATCAATCAGATTCCAAACTCTCCACCATGGCCAAGACCAAAGAGATGTCCAAGGATGTCAGGGACAAGATTGTAGACCTACACAAGGCTGGAATGGGCTACAAGACCATTGCCAAGCAGCTTGGTAAGAAGGTGACAACAGTTGGTGCGATTATTCGCAAATGGAAGAAACACAAAATAACTTTCAGTCTTCCTCGGTCTGGGGCTCCATGCAAGATCTCACCTCGTGGAGATTCAATGATCATGAGAACGGTGAGTAATCAGCCCAGAACAATGCGGGAGGATCTTGTTAATGATCTCAAGGCAGCTGGGACCATAGTCACCAAGAAAACAATTGGTAACACACTACGCCGTGAAGGACTGAAATCCTGCAGTGCCCGCAAGGTCCCCCTGCTCAAGAAAGCACACGTACAGGCCCGTCTGAAGTTTGCCTGAATGATTCAGAGGAGAACTGGGTGAAAGTGTTGTGGTCAGATGAGACCAAAATTGAGCTCTTTGGCATCAACTCAACTCGCCGTGTTTGGAGGAGGAGGAATGCTGCCTATGACCCCAAGAACACCATCCCCACCGTCAAAGATGGAGGTGGGAACATTATGCGTTGGGGGTGTTTTTCTGCTAAGGGGACAGGACAACTGCACCGCATCAAAGGGATGATGGACGGGGCCATGTACCGTCAAATCTTGGGTGAGAACCTCCTTCCCTCAGCCAGGGCATTGAAAATGGGTCATGGATGGGTATTCCAGCATGACAATGACCCAAAACACACACCCAAGGCAACAAAGGAGTGGCTCAAGAAGAAGCACATTAAGGTCCTGGAGTGGCCTAGCCAGTCTCCAGACCTTAATCCCATAGAAAATCTGTGGAGGGAGCTGAAGTTTCGAGTTGCCTCGAGACCTTAATGACTTGGAGAGGATCTGCAAAGAGGAGTGGGACAAAATCCCTAATGAGATGTGTGCAAACCTGGTGGCCAACTACAAGAAACGTCTGACCTCTGTGATTGCCAACAAGGGTTTTGCCACTAAGTACTAAGTCGAAGGGGTCAAATACTTATTTCACTCATTAAAATGCAAATCAATTTATAACTTTTTTGAAACGCATTTTTCTGGATTTTTTTGTTGTTATTCTGTCACTCACTGTTAAAATACACCTACAGGGGATCAGCAGGGGATCAAATACTTTTTTCCCCCAAAGGCAGTAAATGTATAATGAATAGTAGAGGTCCAACAACCGATCCCTGAGGGACACATAATTTCAGAGTTGGCGACTGATTGTACTGAATAGAAATGTAAAACTGTCTATCCGTGAGATATGAAATAAGCCAGGAAAGAGCAGCACCCGTGATACCAATATCCAAGAGGCGGGAGAGAAGTAAGTCATGACAGACACTATCAAAAGTGGAACTAAGATCAAGTAATAGTAGAATAGAAGGAGAACAGGAGTCGCTAGAGAGTAATAGGTCACTTACAACTCTTACGAGGGCAGTTTCCATACTATGGAGAGGACGAAAGCCATATTGAAAGGGGTCAAAGAGATTATTTTGAGCAAGAAAAGATTGGAGCTGTGAGGCAACAGTACTTTCCAGTATTTTGAAAATTATTGAAGTTGGAGATAGGGCATAAATTAGATAGAACAATGGGGTCCAAGTTTTTTAAGAACTGCAGTCACTGCCACAGTTTAAAGTGGTAGAGGAAGAGAAGCAGAAGCTAAAGATCTGTTTATGAAGTGAGAAATGGGTGCAGGAAAGACAGAAGATGAAGAACTGAAGGTGGCAAGATGAAGAACTGGATTTCATATTAAGTTACTTACAGAAGAGGGGTTCGTAAGAGTAAAGCTAGACAATTGTTAACAAGAGTGGTCAGGCAAAAAACTAAAATCAGAGGCCTTGCCTATAAAGCACTGTCTGACAGCATTCAACTTTTCCTGGTAATAATTCAGGAAAGAGCAACAAAGCTCTTCAGATGCGAAAACATCATGAGCTTGAGGTTGGGTGAGCTTATTTATTGTTTCAAACAAAACCTTAGGCCTATTGCTTGCTTTATTGATTATTGTGGAAACATAGACTGCACAGAATTCAGAGCAGTTTTGTATGTGTTGAGGTGATCAATGAGAGCTAGATGGTAAGTAAGACCATTTTTCCTATAAAGCCAATCAAGCCATCTACCAATTACTTTTAAGGCCAGGGGGAAGTGTAGAAAGTGTAGAGGAAGCAATAGAAGCAGAGAGTAATGTGGCATCAACAGATTTAAGGTCCCAATAGGATATCATTGTGTTACTGCATTTCTTTTGAGCAAGTAGACTGAGACTAAATTCAGTGAGCTTATGATCAGAGATTCCGGTGTCAAAAGAGGAGTTTAAAGCAATATCAAACCAAGATGTACAGATTAAATCAAGAGTATGACCATGGGTGTGAGTAGAAAAAGTCATATGTTGAGTCACATTGAAACAGTCAAAAACAGACAATAGTTGAGATGAGTTAGAGCACACTGTATCCACATGAATGTTAAAGTCACCAAGTAGGAGGACACCCGATGACGAAGCACAGGCAAGAGTTAGCAGTTCACTGAGTTCGGAAAAAAAGTCAGATTGAGCCTTAGGAGGACAATATAGTACAACCCCAATTCCAGAACAGTTGGGACACTGTGTAAAATGTAAATAAAAACAGAATGCAATGATTTACAAATCTCATAAACCCATATTTTATTTACAGTAGAACATAGAAAACATATCAAATATTTAAACTGAGAAAATGTAGCATTTTAAGGAAAAAAATAAGGTAATTTTGAATTTGATGGCAGCAACACGTCTCAAAAAAGTTGGAACAGGGCCATGTTTACCACTGTGTAGCATCCCCTCTTCTTTTAACAACAGTTCGTATACGTCTGGGAACTGAGGAGACCAGTTGCTGGAGTTTTGGGAGAGGAACGTTGTCCCATTCATGTCTGATACAGGATTCTAGCTGCTCAACAGTCCTGGGTCTTCTATGTCATATTTTTTGTTTCATGAATCACCCAAATGTTTTCAGTTGGTGAAAGATCTGAACTGCTGGCAGGCCAGTTCAGCACCAGGACTCTTCTACTATGAAGCCATGCTGTTGTAATAGATGCAGTATGTGGTTTAGCATTGTCTTACTGAAATATGCAAGGCCTTCCCTGAAAAAGACATCATCTGGATGGAAGCATATGTTGCCCTAAAACCTGTATATACCTTTCAGCATTGATGGTGCCTTTCCAGATGTGCAAGCTGCCCATTCCATAGGCACTAATGCACCCCCATACCATCAGAGATGCAGGCTTTTGAACTGAGCACTGATAACAAGCTGGATGGTCCCTCTCCTCTTTAGTCCAGAGGACGCGGCGTCCATGGTTTCCAAAAAGAATTTCAAATTTTGATTCGTCTGACCACAGAGCAGTTTTCCACTTTGCCTCAGTCCATTTTAAATGAGCCCAGAAAAGACGGTAAGATTTCTCGATCATGTTCACATATGGCTTCTTCTTTGCATGATAGAGCTTTAACAGACTTCATGTAAAAACTGTAATGAATTTTCATGGTTTCACAACTGCTGTTTGACCATGTAGTATTTGTACATTTATAGAAGGGATTTATTTATTTATTTGGTTATTTATTTGGTTATTTTATCACCCAGATGAGGATGGGTTCCCTTTTGAGTCTGGTTCCTCTCAAGGTTTCTTCCTCATATCGTCTCAGTTCACGTTTATTATCGTGAATAACGTGGATTTATGAGATTTGAAAATCATTGCATTCTGTTTTTATTTACATTTTACACAGCTTCCGAACTTTTTTGGAATTGGGATTGTAGAAGAATTGTGAGAGGAAAGTGAAAATCAGCCTTGGCAGATGGCATTGTAAAATAGGCTCATTGTCTGTAGGCAGAGGTGAGGAGCAGGAGTGGTAAATAGCCTCACTGCCTGGACGCAGGTGGTTAAAATTCCTGACGTCTGAAAACTTGCGTGCAGTTCAATAGTTTTTACTGCAGGTAAGGCTTTATTCGGGTTTCACTCAGTGGGTAGAATTCATATTGTCTGCATTTGTTTGTGTTTGTATTTTGTTGTGCTGTTTGTGTGTGAAGAAAATACATGTGCAGGACAATAGTTTCTGCTGCAGTAAAGGCTTTATTCAGGTGTCGCTCAGTTGGTAGAATACATTTTGTCTGTAAGTCTGTGTGTTACTCATTGTGTTGTGCTTGTTGTGAGTTTGTCATTGTATTGTGTTGAGTTGTCTTGGTTTTTGGGTTGTTGTATTATGTTTGTTGAGTAAAAGTCTGATGCGCATCTTTGGTTTGAATGTTGCATGAACACATGAGCGAGTGTGTGAGTGTATAAGAGTGAATCATGGGCCCTACTTGTGTGTGTGTGTGTGTGTGTGTGTGTGTGTCTGTGTGTGTGAGAGAGAGAGAGAGAGAGAGAGAGAGAGAGAGAGAGAGAGAGAGAGAGAGAGAGAGAGAGAGAGAGATGCTGGCTCATGTGCCTTCTAGAGGTTTAATGCATTTTATAGCCAGTGTATTAAGACCCATTTGATGCTTACAAACTCAAAAGTGCACTAATTAATTATTTATTTTTAATGTGTTATGTAACGTCTGAACCTATCAAACTGATTTCTGAATCAGCCTGGGTTTAGCAATGAAATTTCTCTGTCTCCTTGAGCTGTGAATCCTTATCTAACCTCTTCACCAGATGCCCCTTTGGAATGCAAAAGACTCTTGCAAACACACACACACACACACACACACACACACACACACACACACACACACACACACACACACACAAAGCATACACCCGTGCACACACACAATGTAAGAAAGTCTCTTGAATGTAACATATAATCATATTTCTAAATAGTTATAGTGTATTCATATATGCATGTGTTATGTGTCTAGATAACACAAGCTAGGATGATTTTGGATAGTTTAATTTAGGATATAATTTTAAATGTCTGTAATGTTTTACTTGTAATATTCTTTATAAGTCCATCGAATTTGGTATGTGGCTAATCGTCTTGCGATACCCTGATTGATTATGCATATCATATTGCAATGGGATACATTATTTCAAGCTTTCCCTTAATTTCATATATAATACGGTATAAACCGGCTCCTCACTGGACATGCAAATCCAGATCTGAGACCAGACAAAGAGTTCATCCCGCCAACAAATCCAACATCCTGATTGGCCCATAGCCCAAAGAGGCGTGTGTGTTGGTGTTGTCTTTAAAACAACACGACGCTTTGAAACTCTTCCGTCTCTCTCCAGTCTCTTCAGTCACTCTCCACTCACTTCAACTTGACACTCTTCCGGTTTCTCTCTCCCCCGGGGCCACGTGCCCCGGGAAGAGGAAGCCAGGATCTCTCTCTCCCGGACAAAGGATGCAACCGCCTCACGGCCCACGCCTTTTTCAAATGGCACAACGAACCAGCGAACACTACACGACCTTGCGTGAACTTTCAGACCGAAGCCATGCAAGTATAGTTAATGGATCTATATCTGGATTTAAGATTGTACCCCTGTTTACAGGAGATTTAAGTTCGTTGCTGGTTTTGAAAAAGGCTAATTAGTTGTGTTTTTGTCTGCCATTCCCTTTTATTTCATTACTTTCTGTCTATCCCTTTTCTTTCCTTGTATATAGATGTACATATGTATGTTTTGCTTAGAGTTAGTCGTTTGTATCCATAGTTACACCTAGTTATTAAAATCTATTATCCCACACTTGATTTGTCTCTGTTTGGTCACGTGATGAATCAATTAAATGCTGCGATCTCATTACCCGTTCTAATTTTTAATAACAAACTTCGTGGTTAATCCTTTCTGGCCAGAAGGATAAACTCCCTCTTTAGAGTTCATAATTACAAACTAGACTACTAAAAGCTGATCTAGACCGCATACATAGTCATAATTAATTATAATCCATTGTAGTTAATTATCTATATGTATATGTGCACATACATGAATTGCCTTTCAAGGCTGATGTATATTTATAACTGGTCGCAACACACGTTGATTAGATATATAGATATATTTCACGCCATTCAAGCTAATTCCATATATAAATTGGAGAATACATTTAAACGTGTTAAACATCTTTTAATTCATTACATAAATTGTAACTGGTGGAGAATATTTTTAAACATTGCAGATTCATCCGATTTACTACACATTCTGGTAGATAAGGCGGGCACGCTTTAAAATTTGTCTCCTTTAAAAAGGTGCTTTGAATCCAAGCGTGTGCTTCTGTTTCGTTTTTCATGTTTAAAGTTGATCCATTACATTATTCTGGTGGAAAAGAATAATGCTAGTAATGATTGATTCATTACAGTTAATTAAATTTGTATAATCAGCACAGAATT
Organism: Cranoglanis bouderius; assembly: GCA_023630585.1. Lineage (NCBI taxonomy): Eukaryota > Metazoa > Chordata > Actinopteri > Siluriformes > Cranoglanididae > Cranoglanis > Cranoglanis bouderius. Next base: position 15,594,191 of record CM042555.1, on the reverse strand, counting down.
CTTAGCTTAATTTTAATGGGCATTTAAAAAAAAATCAATTCAGTTTCAATTCAGTTTTATTTGTATAGCACTTTTAACAATGGACATTGTCCCAAAGCAGCTTTATAGAAATATATAAATTCAGGATATAGATTTTAAATGTATGAATTTATCCCCAATGAGCAAGCCAGAGGCGATGGTGGCAAGGAAAAACTCCCTGAGCTGACACGAGGAAGAAACCTTGAGAGGAACCAGACTCAAAAGGGAACCCATCCTCATCTGGGTAACACCGGACAGTGCAATTATAAATAAATAAATCCCTTCTATAAATGTGCCAATACTACATGGTCAAATAGTGCAGTTATGTAACTAGGAAAATTCATTACAGTTTTTACATGAAGACTGTTTTGTTGAACTTCTCCACTGTTCACTACTGGAGACTTGAGTGCAAAACTGTTTGTGGCAATTGCAGTCCTACCCATCATAGTATAACTGTTCATATGAATTGAGGTCCAAAGCCATCTTTATGGTTTTTAAGTGGTACCATCCTCAGTAATCGAATTGATCTTTAGGCTGCACCGTGTTGGGCCATCCTCAGCAGCAGCATGTGACTTCCAACTGATGAGCACTCCAACCAGAAGTAGGGCATCAGGATGGATCAAGCAGGTCTGGAGAGCAGTAGGGGTCGGGATCACTGGCATCTCAGGAGTATCATGTGTAGCTCGACAGAAAATGAGAGAGAGAGAGAGAGAGAGAGAGAGAGAGAGAGAGAGAGAGAGAGATTATTAGATATGCTTATTGTCCCATAATGGTTAAAGACAATGTACATAACTAAAAGGTAGAGCCAGAAGGCTCCAAGATCTTAGAAAAGGTTGTAGCACAGCAGCTATGCTCATGCCTACATAGGAATAACATTCATGAAATATATCAGTCAGGATTTAGGCCTCATCATAGCACAGAGACAGCACTGGTTAAAGTAGTAAATGACTTACTACTGGCCTCTGATCTGGGTTGTGTCTCCATGCTTGTGTTGCTTGACCTTAGTGCAGCTTTTGATACAATTGATCATACTATTCTCCTTGGTAGACTAGAAAACATTGGCATTAAGGGAATGGCCCTCTTCTGGCTCAGGTCTTATTTGACTGATCGCTATCAATTCGTAGATGTAAATGGTGAATTCTCTATGCATACTGATGTAAAGTTTGGTGTTCCGCAAGGTTCTGTTTTAGGCCCACTGCTTTTTTCTTTATATATGCTATCTCTGGGTCAAATTATTCGTAAACATGGAATTAGTTTCCACTGTTATGCTGATGACACACAGTTGTATGTTTCAGCAAAGCCAGATGACAGATACCAGTTTAATAAAGTCGAGGAATGTGTAAAGGACATTAGACACTGGATGGTTATTAACTTCCTCTTACTTAATTCTGACAAGACAGAAGTACTTATACTAGGACCACATGCAGCTAGCAGTAAGTTTTCTGATTACATAGTAACTCTGGATGGCCTTTCTGTTTCATCATGTGCAACCGTAAAAGATGTTGGTGTGATTATTAACTCCAGTCTTTCATTTGATGCCCATGTAGATAATATTACTAGGATATATATATATATATAGATAGAAATATATATTTCACTACATGATGCAGAAAAATTAGTTCATGCTTTTATCACCTCTAGGTCAGATTTTTGTAATGCCTTACTGTCTGGCTGTACCAGTAGGTGCATAAACAAACTCCAGTTAGTCCAGAATGCAGCTGCAATTAGTCCAGACTGCAGCTGCAAGAGTCCTCACTAGAACCAGAATATATGACCACATCACACCTATCTTATCCACACTGCATTGGCTCCCAGTGAAATTTCGCATTGATTATAAAATACTACTATTGACCTATAAAGCAGTAAATGGTCTCGCGCCACAGTGCCTAAGCAAACTTTTGGTCTTTTATGATTCGCCACGCCTACTTTGATCAAAAGTATGATCAAAGGCTATTTGTTGGTACCTCGAATAGTGAAGGGTACAGCAGGGGGAAGAGTCTTCTCTTACAAAGCCCCACAGTTATGGAATAGCCTTCCAATTAGTGTTCAGGACTCAGACACAGTCTCAGTGTTTAAGTCCAGGCTGAAAGCATATTTGTTTAGTCAAACTTTTTGTGAATAGTGTGGCAAGGAGGAGGGAGTGGCCAGGCTGTGTGGACGCACACCTGGCACTGATTTGTCTAATCAGTGGGAGAGAGAGATAAAGGGGTGGCTGGAAGAACCGGGGAGAGGGAGAGAGACGCGCGTGTTTTGTGTTCAGTTTTGTGTTTTATGTTCTGTTTCAGTTTCGTTTATTATTAAACTTTATGTTCAGCCGGTTCCCGCCTCCTCCTTGCCTGACTTTAAAGGTTGTTACAAATAGTTTTTCCCTTAGGTAAAGGAGCAGATCCAGGGGGTTAATTAAATTGGCTAATTAAATTTGCATAATCAGCACAGAATGTTGATACATTCTTTATTTGCTATTAGAATTTTTAGCATATTTTTATTTTTGATGTGGTTATAAGGTATTTGTTTATTTGCTATCAGATTTTTTTTTTGGCATTTTTAGTAGGTTAATGCATTGTTTATTTGATATCTGACCTCATGGCATTTTTCATTTTGAGTTAATGCATTGTTTATTGGATATCTGGTTTTACAATTTTTCATCTTTAGTGGGTTAAGTAAACTTATGTACGGTATAATCAGTACCTTATTCATTTGCCAGCTGAAGTTTTAGTATTTTGTGTGTGTTACTTAAATGGTATAATCAGAGCATTGTTGCTGTTGGATATCTGAAAGTTATTATTTAGCACTCTGGGTGTGTTACTTAAATTGTATAATCAGCATATTGTTGGATACCTTAATTTTAAGCGGTGTACCTGTGTGTGTGTGTGTGTGTGTGTGTGTGTGTGTGTGTGTGTGTGTGTGTGTGTGTGTGTGTGTAAAACTGCTGCTATAAGATTATAGTCTGCTTAAGTAGAAGTTTTTGTACTAACAGTTGGGTCATACTGATAGCAGGTTGATACAATATATATTTGTGTGTTAAAGGATTAGAGAAAATTTAATTTTTTACTCTTTGGCTTATTGCAATTTTGTGTGGTGCTTTGTGGCTTGTTATGGAAAGACTATTATAATAGGTAATGTCAGTAACATCACAAGAAGAGATAGAATTAAAAGAGTCCACTAGAGGACAAATAACTAATTTTTGGCTAGAAAAAACATGTTTTCGGTACAGAGTAGAGGAATATCAGACATCAGAGGAAATAAATAGTAAATTGTGGAGACTTACTCAGTGGTATATCTGAGAAAATAGCTGACTTAGAATTAGAACAACAGAACTTGAGAGAAGTGTAGACTACAGGGAACCTAACAAACACTTTACTGCAGAGTGAGAGTAGAGCTAAAGTCAGATTACCCATTTCTGCCTGGATATCAGCATCAAATATAGACTGTGCTAACACAGTGGACGAAGACAGTGACCCAAGACATCAGACATTCCAGCTTATGATATCCAACCCTTATCCCTTTCCCACTTATAGGTGAGATCTGGATCACGAAAAGACTTGTTAGTTGGAAAAACGGACTGTAGGAGAAAAATAGGAGAAATCGTAAAAGACATTTTCTGTAATCTAAATTTGCAAGACTCCAAAAGATAAATAGACATGGTTAGGCTTAGGGAACAATGAAGACCCTGTTGGAAGTAGTATGTGATATATTTCTCTTCTGAGGGATGGCTATCATTAAGCAGAGTAAAAAATGGACAGCCAAGGCTAAAGGGGTTTCCAAGTGGCCCGAAAATGGCATGTTTGACCCCTCATGCATTGAAGAAGTGGAAAAGTTTAAACCAGGAAATGCTCAGATGAAGTTAAGAGTTTTACAGTTCTGGAAGGATAAAGCTAAAGAAAGGAGAGAGGCAGCAGAACAAATACATGCTGTAGGGGGGGAAAAAAGAAATTTGACGACATAAAAAGGAGTTGAGGATGTCATGGAAAACCAGTTCAGTAAAAAGCAAAAATAAAAATTTCTGAGTCTCGAGGTTTTTGATGGCAAAAAGGTGTTAGACTTTATTAACATAGTAACAAGCGTCTGCCGATCATCTGACAATTACAACCAATGTTCATGTTTTTATACATTACTAAAATAATGATCTCATTTAGGTGGGGTTTCCCTATTTTTTCTTTAATCATCTTTCTTATGTCTCGCCACAATTATATTTCTTTCTCTACGTTTCACTTCTAATGGTGGAGCACGCTCAGCCAGTTTTATTTCTTTTCAAGATAAGTTGTCCTCTCCAAGCGGAACCCGCCAGTCAAGGACACTCACAATCACGCAGCTGGGAGAACATCTACTCCCATGATACAGAGTACTATCTCAGTGACCTTATGCGCTTCTATGGAAAATAATAAAGCACCCTGAAGAAGGTGCCTACAGTGATTTCACAAGCTCTAACTTGATCTTTAGGCCTTTTTGATTAATAGATTGATTACTTTCTTATATCTAATATTGTTATATTACAGACGATTAAATCTTACTCTTGATTACTTTGATTTGTACTGATTAATTTCATTAGTATATATCATAGGCTTAAAATATACCATATATTTGATTTGTACTGATTAATTTCATCAGTATATATCATAGGCTTAAAATATACCATATATCCCTCCCTTTGATACTTACTAAGTCCCACCTATCTCAGGAGAGCAGACTGAATCTCACAATTCAGTCCACTCATTTTACACTAACTAGTGATCAATTCCTGCTCACTCCAACCTTTTACCATATCCCTCCACACTTGACTTGGAGGGAGTAAAAGATTCTGTCTCCCTAACCCTGACGCTCAAAACTCAACATTGTGTTAAAAGCATGTGTGTGTAAATGGTTCAGCCTTTGCCTGTGGTTATCATGGTTACGGTACAGCAGTGATTCGCTAGAAATAATGTAGTGTAATGACAATCAAATCCAATAACCATTAAAAGATAATCAGTGTTAGTCTCAATTCTACAGTGTGCTCAGTTACAATCATTAGTGAAAATATAAAATTCAGTAGTAAATATATCAAATCAGCCTAGTCTCTCATTTAGATGGTTGTTGTTCAGCCAGTGAGTGATGTTATTCTTCAACCCAGATACTTTGCGCGTCATAGAGGGTCACCCTTGGGGAGATGTTAGGCTAGCAGTTATACCCAGGGCATGGCTCATCAAACTTCTTCTTCATTCTCACTTGAGGAACTGGAAACCGTTTCATCCTATTTCTGTTCTGGGATCCAATCTGGCTTAGGGGCCAAGCTTGTATGGCCCTTCCCTTCTGGGCTCGAACACCCCTATGTATACCTGTCGTCCAGGAGTCACTGGACAAGGAACTTCTGTCTCCTCACTCGGTCCCCTGCTCTCTTCGTGTGAATAGATAGCTTCATATATAGCAGTCTGTTATTGCATATATGCTCTTAGTTCGATTTGCAATTGTTCTAGTGGCGGTCCTTCATAAGGACCTCTCAGACATGCGATAATTACTCAGTTCAAGAAGTAGAGCATCTTGCCAATTAAATTAGTGTCAGCACAGATCTCATTAATCTTAGCTTTGAGAGTACCATTCACTCTTTCCACCATTCCTTGTGACTGAGGGTGATACACACATCTCAGTCTCTGTTTTATTCTTAACTGCTGTAACACTGTTGTACTGTTTTCTGAACAAAAGCTGATCAATTATCAGAAGTTATCTGTAATGGTATGCCAAATCTGGGTATTGCTTCTCTGGTCAAGAATTTAATTACCGTTCCTGCAGCCTTGTCTTTTGATGGTATTGCTTTAACCCATCCACTGAATATATCACTTATCACCAACATGTACCTTTTTCCTCCCACACTTCTCACCACGTCTACATAATCACCAGATGTTTAAATGGACCCTCTGGTTCTGGTATGTGACCTACTGGTGCTGATGTTCCCTTTCTGACATTGTTTTGAGCACAAATTTCACATTCAAACAAAAAATTATCCACCATTGTCTGTAAGTATGGAGACCAATATACCTGTTGTTTGATTTTTCTTATCACTTCTCCCTTGCACAATGGTCAAAACCATGCTCATCTGAGATAAGAATGTTGACATTGAAGTGTAGTAGGTGCAATCATATGTCCTTCACACGAATGCCATATGCCATTTTCCTCTGTAGTAGCACTTCTCTGTTGCCACACTGTTTGTTCAGAAACATTTGTCTGATATTGGACACATACATTATCTTTTAAGTTCAGGCTGGATAAGAACCATCAATGCTAATACTGCTACCTGGCAACCTGAGGCAGATTTGGCTACCAAATGTGTAGCGTTATTACCCTTACCTTTTTTTTTTCCTTTTTTTTTTCCTTGACATTTAATCATTGATAACCGCTTAGGATACATCATGGCAGAAATCAATTAAACTATTTGTTCAGCATGTTAAAATGGCCATCACTTTTTCTAAAAACCTCTTTGGTTTCAAACAGCCCCAAACAGGTAGCACACACCATGGCCACAAGCAGAGTCAGTATACTGTATACGTTAGCAGTCTGATCCTTAGTTAATTGACATGCTATGGTGAGAGCTTTTAATTCAGCTAATCGAGCAGAGCACAGTTGTTCACAATGCTATGATTTTACAGAAACAAAATATTTCAGATGGAATGTCTGAATGTAGGCTCGAGGACATGTGAATTTCAGCTAGGCAATCGTGAATGTTCTCAGTGACTGGCTCAGCAGAATTAATTAGGCAATGCAACACTACAGATGGTGTGATAGGCACGCTAGTAGGTTTGATAATTAAATTTTGAGTGGCACAAAGAACAACCTCATATCCTGGTCTTCGTTGAGCTGTCATGTGTTGCATACAGATGTAATTCAAAATGGCAGTGACCTGGTGTGAGGAGTGTAAGGTCAATGTGTGATAGAGAGCAATTTTCTCAGTGGTCTGCACTAAGACAGCAGCTGCAGCCATGGCACGCAAACATGCTGGCAATCTCTGTGCCATCAAATCCAATGTTTTGCATAAATAAACTACAGGCCAGAAGCGCTCCCATTCTCCTGGGCCAGGACCCCCACCGTGGCTCCCCCTCCCTCAGTCACATATAAGTGAAAGTACTTGTTGTAGTCAGGCAGCCACAGTCCAGGTGTAGAGCATAAGGTAGCCTTCAGTGCTCAGAAAGAGTTCACCGTGTCAGAAGTCCATTCAATCTCGGGTTTTTTTTTTTAGAACACCCAGCTCTCAGGATTTTGTAATGCCCAGGAAGCTTAACATTTGTTGTCTGGTACGGGGCAGAGGATGACCCCTGATCATGTTCTGTCAGCCTTGGGACCATGAGAAAGTCAAGGGAGTCTCAGACCACAGAGGAGAAGACCCAGAACCCCTGAGGGAGACACACCCAGGTGTATTGTTGATTTTGGAACGTTAAGACGAGCAATGGCCTTGAATGAAAAAAAAACCTGAACACAGGTCAACAACAGAAAAATAATGATTATCATGTGGAATGGAAGAGGTTACAGTAGGGACATCAGGCACTAATGAAGTTACTGGGATAACTAGTTCATTAATTTTACAAATGACAAATTTTGTGTAAAATGCCATCCTCTTCCTCCAGCCTTAGACATTGGTTAATGGGTGTGTTATATAGCGGAACTGTTGGCACCATAACACCCTACTGTAATAATGCTAGAATAACTGGTTGTATCCCTTCCTCCTCTTCAGAGGATGGAGGGTATTGTTTACAAAGTACAGGATGACTATGTTTCACTTTAGCTTGATACGGTGTACATGTTACCTGTCCTACTTCGACTGTATGTAGCCCATAATGTGTCAGGTATGTCAGCGAGATCAGGATGAGGGATGCCACCATCGCTGTCAGATTTGGAAACTGGAGACAGACAACTGTACATGTACATGACTCACACTGCTTAATGTAGTCTTCCTTATCAGTTTCTGCTGTGTCATGTGTGCCCAGCCCTCTGGTGCTTCTGCGGGTGTAATTATATCTATATAAATTAACACACAGTCAGGATATTTCTTAAATATTTCTACTGTTTCTTTGTCAGTATGCAACCCTGTGTAAGTCTCTCTATCTATTGCTGGAAGTTTAAATATAGGCCTGAGTGGGTCCCCTTTTCTATATACTGCATTTAGGATCATATATACTCAATTTAGGAGATATAGATGTTTGTGTCTTATTGACTCTCTCCTTTTCCCTTTAAACTGCCTTTGTTTTACAATCTTTATCCACTCTCACATAAACTACCAAACAATCAGGCCACCTTTAATCTTCTGTCTCGCTTATGTTTAATGTTTTTGTTACCTGCACTAAGTAATTGTTCTTTTTTCTTTCTTTTATCAAAAGTTATCCATATAAAATTACTCTTTTCAAAAGTGATTGCTAACTCCTTGTATTTCTTGTAATATTTGATTTAAATTTGCATCAATTCACTTCTTTAATTCTTATTTTAATGTACTTCTTTAATCAAAGGAATAACACCTCTCATAAAGGTGATGTCTTCTACTATCATATATGCTTAATCTATCAAAATGAGTTCTTGTCTGAAGTCTGCAAAAATAAAATTCCAAGCAGCAAAGATTAATTCTTCTCCCTTCCGGAATAGCTTTTCTTAATATCCTTCTGTGAATGGAAAAAGTCCTTTACTCTATGGCTATTTCTGAAAAAATATGTTAACCTAATATGTTTAAATCCCATCTGTGCTAACGAGCGATAATCCCAATAATACGGAAATAAAAAATAACGTATATCAGGTTGAGATCTGGACATGTATTTACATTTCCCTAGTCTCTTTAATCCCACAATGAAATACATGAACTGGCTAGGGGCAGAAAATACATGAAATACCTGGACGGGGCAGAAAAAGGAAGCTGCAACCAGATTTCTGAGAAGGCAGGCTGCAAAAAACCCCTGAGTGACTGCAAAAGACCTGCAGCAAGACTTGGTGGCAACAGGCACTGAGGTTTCAGTGAGCACAGTATGGCGTGTACTAAATGCAGAAGGTTTCCATGCCAGAACTCCAAAATGTACACCACTACTGACCCAAAAGCTCAAGAAAAATCAGCTCAAAATCATATAAATAAGCCACAGAAGTTTTGGGATTCTGTTCTGTGGAGCGATGAAACAAAACTGGAGAAAGAAGAATAAAGAAAGAACACTCTGTCCACAGTCAAGCATGGTGGTGGCTCTGGGGCTGCTTTGCATCCTCTGGAGAATCCTAGGAGAAAACGTCATGCCATCTGTGAGGAAGTTGAAGCATGGGCATCATTGGACTTTCCAACAGGGCAAGGATTCCAAGCATACCTCAAATTCCACTAAGGCTTGGTTGCAGAAGAAGTCCTGGAAGATTCTACAGGGCCATCACAGTCACCTGACTTGAACCCCAAAGAAAATCTCGGGATTTGAAGAAGGCGGTTGCAGCATGCAAACTCAAGAATATTACTGAACTGGAGGCCATTGCTCATGAGGAATGGGCTAAGAATCCTCAGGAATGCTGCCATAAACTGGTGTCTGGCTATGCATCTCATTTGCAGCAGGTCATAACAGCAAAAGGGTGCTAAGTACTAAAGTAAGTACTACAGTAAGTAAGTAAGTACTCTAAGTACTAAAGATGCTTGCCATGAAGGGGTTGAATAATTTTGAAAGTGGAGTCATTATAAGTTGCATTTTCAGTTGAATTTGGGGAAACCACTTAAAGCATTCGTTGTGTTGAACTATTTCAATTGCTTTTGTTTGATTTGTTCATTGCAAACAGCTGATAATCTAATTTTTGACAATAAACCTAATTTGCAATGGGGGTTGAATAATTTCGATTGTAACTGTATGTCCAAAAGCAACCACACAATGGTGGCAGAAGACACCATCGGTGAAGAAGAGGGTGCCTCTACAGATAATACAGAATAACAAATGATGTACAGCCATAGAACACCGTTTACGTTATAAATACCAATCTCTATGATGAGAAACCTTTAATATGCACAGGAATGTATTGTGTGGGGCATGATAAGGGAACAGTACCCCACTGAAAGGGACCTGTCAAGACTGGAGCACTGTAAGCTGTCTGAAAATGGAGACATCCTGGAATTCATCTTAGATTTTCAAACCAAACCAAGAGACTTCTGAGCCATGGGACCATAGCAGCACAATGAGGGCACTGTTCTTAAAGTCCCTATTGAAGACTCTACCTCAAAAAAGTCCAGGAGGAACTGAACCAAATTGTGGGCCTGAACAAGAAACTATGGCTTGTTTGGATAAATCATCCCTTTATTAGCATTCTGATTATAGATAGAGAAAGATAGAGAGTACTTTATTGATCCACAAGGGGAAATTTGGTGTCACAACAGCCACCACACAAGAGCAACAGGAAGGACGAAGATTTAACAATTCACAAGACTTGCACGAGAAAATGCACAATAAACTCACAATATACACCACAAATAAGATGGGAATAAAATATACATATAAATAGCTCTCTTATTTTTTTTTTTTACAGACAAAGATTCCTGTACAGATTAACTGTATGAAATATATTACAGGTTGGCAGGTTTAAAACTTTACATTAGATGTGTGATGAGCAGTTTTGTTAATGTGTGTATAAAAATGTACAGTAGTCATAAGTAAAGTCAAAGGTAAAGTGGCAGTGCACTCTTTTGGATGAGATGATTGGCCAGTTTAAAGATCCAAGAATCATGACATAGAAATCGATGTACAGTATCATAGATAAGAAGGAAGCTGATGAAGATGGTGTGTCCAGAGATGTGTACTCAGGCTACTGGTCTGAATTTTTGGATCATGCAGCTAAATGGGAGGATATGAGAGTGCCATCACGCTCTCCAAAATGGCAAGATGAAAACTGGAAGTTCAAGTTTAAGTTCAAGTTTATTTCTAAAGCACATTTAAAAACAGATAAAAGCCGACCAAAGTGCTGTACACTGTCAATAGCACAAATACAATAAGTAAAATATTAATAGCGTAATGTAAAAATACACATAATAAAACTATAACAGTGAAGTCAGTTGGAAGAATCTTGGCCAATGGATATAAACACCAAGGACATTTTCAAACTCCTCTAGCTACAGCTGCGAACAGTGGCACTCATTTTTAGAGAGCATTTAGTCACAGATGAAATGATGATTGATTCATTTATCTTATACCTGAGTCAGCCAGAAAGGGATCTGGTCTTCTTTACATTAAAAGAAGATATCCTTGGTGATGCCAGAGATGAACTGCTCTATCTTCTGGATCATTTGGGTGTAACCACCATGCCAACGCAAGAAAACCTAAAAGAACTGATGCTGAAAGCTGGCCACAAACAGATTATCCAGCTACCAAAATATGCTTTGGACAACATGTCTGGAGAAGCCAAACAGATTTTTAGAGAAACCTTCAACAATCCAGTGGATATACTACAGACGCATGAAGAGAAAAGACCAACAACAAGAGTGTTTTTGAAGGTGCTGGATGTCTCACCTAAAAATCAAGCAGAGAGAAAGTGTTTGCGTTTTTTTTTTTTACAGCAGTACATCATAGGATTGGATGGAGTGGGATTGAGGAAGATGCTTTAGTTTGTAACAGGCTCTGATGTCTGCATTGACACTTTTTTTCTGCTTTTCACAACTTTGGATGGACTGGCAAGACGACCAGTCGCTCACACCTGTGGCCCAGTTCTAGAGCTTCCTTGCACCTACAGCTCTGAAATGGAAAGTACAGGTGCATCTCAAAAAAATTTAATATTGTGGAAACGTTTATTTTTTTCCCTGTAATTTTATCAAAAAGTGGAACTTTTATATATTCTAGATTCATTACACATAAAGTGAAATATTTCATGCCTTTTTTTGTTTTAACCTTAAAATCCAGTATCTCAAATCCAGTATCTCAAAAATATTAGAATAAAGAACCTGTCAACCTGAGAAGAGCTCTAATCAGCTAATTAACTCAAAACATCTTTTTACTCAAAGCACAGTTGCTCAGCGGTTCAAAGTCCTCTTTTCAGATGAAAGTAAATTTTGCATTTCATTTGGAAATCAAGGTCCCAGAGTCTGGAGGAAGAGTGGAGAGGCACAGAATCCAAGTTGAAGTCCAGTGTGAAGTTTCCACAGTCAGTGATGATTTGGGGTGCCATGTCATCTGCTGGTGTTGGTCTACTGTGTTTTCTCAAGTCAAGAGTCAATGCAGCCGTCTACCAGGAGATTTTAGAGCACTTCATGCCTCCATCTGCTGGCAAGCTTTATGGATATGCTGATTTCATTTTCCAGCAGGATTTAATTAGTGCCAAAATTACTAGTAACTGGTTTGCTGACCATGGTATTACTGTGCTTGATTGGCCAGCCAACTCGCCTGACCTGAATTTTGTCAAGAGGAAGATGAGAGACACCAGACCCAACAATACAGACGAGTTGAAGGCCACTATCAAAGCAACCTGGGCTTCCATAACACCTCAGCAGTGCCACAGGCTGATTGGCTCCATGCCACACCGCATTGATGCAGTAATTCATGCAAAAGGAGCCCTGACCAAGTATTGAGTGCATAAATTAACATACTTTTCAGAAGGTTGACATTTCTGTATTATAAATTGTTTATTTTAATAATTTGAGATGCTGGATTTTTGATTTCCATGAACTGTAATTACCAAGATTAAAACAAAAAAGGCTTGAAATATTTCACTTTATGTGTAATGAATCTAGAATATATGAAAGTTCCACTTTTTGAATTAAATTATGGGGGGAAAAATTTATTTTTCCAACGATATTATAATTTTTGAGATGGACCTGTATATTGTCCAGTACACATATGCTTGTCATGGACATAGTCTAAATTATGACCTACTTTAAATGCTAAAAGGAGCACATGGTGTTGATTTATATTATTGAATTAGGAATTATTAGAAATTATAATTATATAGAATTATAATTAGAAATATGTGAGAGTTTGTTAAGAATTGTACTAACTCTTTTGTATTTATTTGATATAACCCCTATTCAAAAAAAGTTGGGACAGTATGGAAAATGCAAAAAAAACAAACAAACAAAAAGAGTCATTTGAAAATTCAATTCACCCTGTACTATATTGAAAACACATTATTAACACATTATTTGATGTTTTACTTTGTGAATTTAATTTATTTTTGAAAATATACACTCATTTCAAATCTGATGACTGCAACACACTCCAAAAAAGTTGGGACAGTCGACTGTTTACCACTGTATAACATCACCTTTTCTTTTAATAACACTTATTAAGTGTTTTGGCACTGAAGACACCAGTTGGTTAAGTTTAGCAAGCAGAATTTTCCCCCATTCATCCATTATGCATTTCTTCAGTTGCGCAACTGTACGTGGCCTTCATTGCCTTATTTTGCGTTTCATAATGTGCCACACAGGTCAGGACTGCAGGCAGGCCATGCTAGCACCCGCACTCTCTGCAACCATCTGGGCAGAATGTGATTTGGTGTTGTCCTGCTCTGGATGGCAGCATATGTTGCTCCAAAAGGTGTACATATCTTTCTGCATTAATGGTACCCTCACAGATGTGCAAGTTACCCATGCCATGGGCACTGACACACCCCTATACCATGACAGACACTGGCTTTTGGACCTGACCCTGATAACAGCTTGGATGGTCCTTTTCCTCTTTGGTCCAGAGAACACGACGGCTGTTTTCTCCAAAAAACTATTTGAAATGTTGACTCATCGGACCACAAAACACGATTCCACTGTGCTACTGTCCATCTCAGATGAGGCCAAGCCCAGAGAAGTTGGCAGCACTTCTGGACAGCGTTGATGTATGGCTTCTGCTTTGCATAGTAAAGCCTTAACTTGCATCTGTGGATGCAGCAGCGAATGGTGTTGACTGACAAAGGTTTACCGAGCCCATGTCAGGATATCCATTACAGCCTCATGATGGTTTTTAAGACAGTGACGTCTGAGGGATCAGAGATCACGTGCATTCAGAAGTGGTTTTCGGTGATTTGACTGGATTCCTTGAAACTTTTATTTATACTGTGCACTGTAGGAGGTGAAATGCCCAAAATCCTACTGATTTGTCTTTGGGGAATGTTGTTCTCAAAGTGTTGGATTATTCGCTGACGCATCTGTTGGCAGATTGGCAAGCCTCCACCCATCCTTGCTCTTGAAGGACTAGGCCTTTTTTGGAGGCTCCTTATATACTATGATTAGATTATTTCCTCACCTGTTTTATATCACCTTCTTATTTCAACTTCTCACATCGCTATTAATCCTAAATTGCCCCTGTCCCAACTTTTTTGGAACATGTTGCATGCATCAATTTCAAAATAAACATTTATCTTCAAAAAAACTATGCAGTTGATTACGTAAAACATTAAATACCTTGTCTTTATACGTGTTTTGTTTAAATACAAGTCAAAGTACATTTACTGTACAAATCACTCCTCTTTGTTTTTATTAGCATTTTCCATACTGTCCCAAATTGGGGTTGTATGTCCATTGTTAGGAGTAATGGATAAATGGCTACAAATTCACATTTTTTGAAGTTCATTGTTTAGAAATGTTCATATTCAATTGATAAACATACATAAACATTGATTTTGTTTAAAATTGCACAGTAACAGCTGATTTTTTTCTTATATCTTCTAATGTAATTCAACTGTAATTTGCAAATTTGAAAATTTGCTAAATGGTCAGGGTTAAATTTACTGTGACATAAATAAACAGTAATTGACACATTTTATTTTGCACCAGCAAATTGTGTTCCACAAATGCAGAACTTTATGATTTCATTAGCAAACATTATCATCTAAAGTGATGTACAAAAGCGTATAAAAATAAAAAAATAAACACCTAATAAAGAACACTGACTGTTCATTACACACACAAATCACATAATAATCTTACCTCAATGATATTCAGACAGGTGAATAATAACTGCTTGTCCAGAAAACCACCTGTGAAATAATCATTGTCCTTCAAATCCTGACAACGATTAATCCAGTACTGAGCATGCTATTTTCTCATGAATGCCCACCAGCTCTCAATGCACTGGTTATGGTTGCTTGAATTGTAGATGAAGCAGTTTTCAGCATATTCGTCATGGTCATCATATCCCCCCAGGCCTTTCCATTACATACAGTGAGGGAAAAAGTATTTGATGCCCTGCTGATTTTGTACATTTGCCCACTGATAAAGAAATGATCAGTCTATAATTTTAATGGTAGGTGTATTTTAACAGAGAGAGACAGAATAACAACAAAAAAATCCAGAAAAACGCATTTTAAAAAAGTTATAAATTGATTTGCATTTTGATCATGAGAACAGTGAGGAATCAGCCCAGAACTACACGGGAGGATCTTGTTAATGATCTCAAGGCAGCTGGGACCATAGTCACCAAGAAAACAATTGGTAACACACTACGCCGTGAAAGACTGAAATCCTGCAGCGCCTGCAAGGTCTGAAGTTTGCCTGAATGATTCAGAGGAGAACTGGGTGAAAGTGTTGTGGTCAGATGAGACCAAAATCGAGCTCTTTGGCATCAACTCAACTCGTCGTGTTTGGAGGAGGAGGAATACTGCCTATGACCCCAAGAACACCATCCCCACTGTTATGCTTTGGGGGTGTTTTTCTGCTAAGGGGACAGGACAACTGCACCGCATCAAAGGGACGATGCACAGGACCATGTACGATCAAATCTTGGGTGAGAACCTCCTTCCCTCAGCCAGGGCACTGAAAATGGGTCGTGGATGGGTAATCCAGCATGACAATGACCCAAAACACACAGCCAAGGCAACAAAGGAGTGGCTCAAGAAGAAGCACATTAAGGCACACATCCTGGAGTGGCCTAGCCAGTCTCCAGACCTTAATCCCATAGAAAATCTGTGGAGGGAGCTGAACGTTCGAGTTGCCAAACATCAGCCTCCTGATATGTGTGCAAACCTGGTGGCCAACTACAAGAAACATCTGACCTCTGTGATTGCCAACAAGGGTTTTGCCACCAAGTACTAAGTCGAGGGGGTCAAATACTTATTTCACTCATTAAAATGCAAATCAATTTATAACTTTTTTGAAATGTGTTTTTTCTGATTTTTTTGTCGTTATTCTGTCTCTCCACTCTTAAAATACACCTACCATTAAAATTATAGACTGATCATTTCTTTGTCAGTGGGCAAACATACAAAATCAGCAGGGGATCAAATACTTTTTTTCCCCCACTGTATGCTGTACCTTAAATGCATGCACAGTAATGCACAAAAACATACTGGTGCTCAACATTAGTAATATATCTGCGGTTGTGTTTTGTGCCCAGTGTGGTACCTTTTACTGTACACCATTTATAGTACACAAGTTAACATACATTTGAGTCAAAGAACAAATTTCAGTGAAGCGGGCTGAAATTCTACAGAATAACATGATAAACCAGATCTAAATGTAGTTTTTTTTATTATTGATCATCAACATGCACAAGCACAGTAAAGTAGTTAATCTCTTAATAAATATTAAAATGATTTAAAAACAGTTGGACAAAAATAAAATATATTAAAAACAGATAAATAAAATTAAATAAATAAAATTAGACATTTTAGGTGTTTTCTTCCTATTCCAATTCCCTGTTTAATATTGATCGGACAATGGTACTAAATAAACTCATTTGAAATCAGTTTAATTACTTGCAAGAAGTGTAAAGTTGGGGATAATAGAACCGTGTAAACAAAAGCATCTGTTTTCATATGAGTATTCAAATGTACTTTAGAGGAGATCTATGAACTTTCACGTACCTGTTCACACTCTTAATATAAATCTTATCTTTCACAGTTTGATGAACGTCACCAAGTGAATATGGCAACCTCCTACTGATACCAAGTCATATTTGCTCAAATAATCTGATTTACTTATGTCATTTGTCATTTGTTAAATATGGTATCTTATAATACTTTTTTATTCTTCTTTTTAGGATTGTGAATGTGGCAGTGTAAAGAATGCAAATTGCATCTAGCTAGCAGGTATTTGTTGCTGCAGCATGTTGCTGCAGTGTGTTTTATGGGCAGTTATTGCTATCCATGGCCATACACAGATTGCCCATGCATATTTAATAATCTAGTCTGTTTTGAGTCATTAGGCCATACATGTACAGTGGTGCCTGAACCAACCTCATATCTCCAAAAACAATGACATTAAAAGGAATAATAATTTATTGCTTTCTGTCATGTTATTTTTGATAATGTTATATTATTTTTAACAAGATCTTTATCATCCACTAGATGGTGCTGTTTGTCTTGGAATGATCATTTGTGGAAAACTACAAAAATGAACTTAAAATGTGCCATTGATCTAAATGCATTGAAATGTGCTGAAAGGTTGAAATCTATGCGATATATTTCTCTACCATGTCAATTTTGAAATGGTCCACAATCTTGAGGAGGAATCTGCCACTGGTGCTTGCAGTTATATTTACTTCAGTTATCAGTCACGCAATAATGTAACACTTTCGTAACATAATGTAACGCTTCCTTTAGCTTTGATAATGAGGAGGATAAGGACAAATTTGGTGTTGTACTGGTGAAATTTGAATTCGAATACATGAGCGGACATGTTTATATCAGAGAAACCAGCTAGTGGGGGAGAAAGTGGAGACGTACTGTATATTCACTCACTATATGAACTTAACTTCAAAACAGAGTGTTGTGCAGCTATGGTTCCTGTGATCAAGCCCAGTGGAGATGTTCGCATCTGCGTCGATTTGAGAAAGCTAAATGAGGCAGTGAAGAGGGAGAAATTTGTTCTTCCCACAACAAAGGAAGTAATATCTAAACTCTCTGGTGCCAAGATATTTAGCTCGCTGGACATAGCTAGTTGATTTTACCAAATCCCTCTCAAGGAAAAAAGCAGCAAGCTGACCATTTTTATCACTCTATTTGACAGGTATTCCTTTAAACATCTCCCGTTTGGGATTACAAGTGCCTCAGAAATCTTTCAAAGAAAAATGATGGAGACATTACAGGGGCTAGAGTGGGTGGCAATTTATATGCATATTGTTCTTTTCACTGAAACAGAAAAAGAACATGAGAAACGACTGGAGAAAGTGCTCAACGTCATGGAATCAGGAGGACTAAAACTGAGCAAAAAAAATGCAGGTTCAAGCAAAATCAAATTAGCTTCTTGGGCCACGTCATTGATGAACACAGAGTGCAGCCTGACCCAGGAAAAGTCGACAGCATTGCTAACTTTCCAGTACCACAGAACACACACTAACTCAAGCGCTTTCTGGGGATGGTGAACTACATTCCTGACTTATTCACTTTCGGACAATCTCTGTATGACCTCCTAAAAACAAGAGTAGTGTGGAACCGGGGTACAAGCCATAGCCTTCCAGAGACTGAAAAATGCCCTGATGAGTGCTAAAAGACCAACAGCAGTTTCTGCAGATGCAATCAGCTACAGTATGGGGTGGGAGGTGTCCTGCTGCAGCAATATGATGGTGAGTGGAAACCAGTGGCATACTGTTTGTTATGTAATAGGTGTTGAGACGGATGCAACTGCAATAAGAGCTTTTTAATATAAAGAGAGAGGTAGACAAATCCAAATCATTAGGCAATAATCGTGGTCAGGAAACAGGCGTGGGTCAGGCGATCTACAACAGGCATAAACTGGAATAGGACTATAATCGGAAACGAGGAAACGAGAACGAGATCAAAAAACATGAACGAGAAACAATGAAGTAGAGGCTTGGTAACGCACTGGTGGTGAAACACAGAAATACGATACTTCGCAATGTATCAAAGACACACAAGGGGTTTAAATAACAAACGTAATCAAAGGGGATAACTCATTTACATTTACATTTATAGCATTTAGCAGACGCCCTTATCCAGAGCGACGTACAAGAGTGCTTTAAATTCTCCATCAATGAATATTTCATTTCTGGTTCGTATGACTACAACGAAGTGCACTGAACACAAACCTGTTGAAAAGAGAGCAGCTGTTAGGAGGTTTTTTGTTTTTTTTTTGAAGAAGAAAACACTAATTATCAAGGCGTAAGTATTTAGAAAAGAGGTATGTCTTTAACTCAAACTGAGACATCAGGAAACAATCAATGACAATATAGGGGCAGAGACAGGACAGAAATCAAAACAAAACACACGTGTCAAAGTAAACAAAGTCAATGTCATCAAAACCCGGGAGTGTGCGCTGCTTGCGCTTAGGACAGTTCATGCGTGCTGAATATTTGCACAGCACGGCATGAGGGGAAACCCATAACACTGTTCAAGGCGCCTAGAGAGTGTTTGGCAGAAGTCTGGGCCTTTGAAAAGTTTGGGAAATACCTGTATGGACTAGACAGTTTCAGACCAATCATGGACCACAAACCCCTTGTTCCACTCATCAACAGTAAAGACCTTGAAAATGTTCCACTCAGGTGCCAAAGGCTCCTGATCAGACTAATGCAGTACAACTGCTTTGCAAAGTATGCTCCTGGGAAGACACTGGCTATAGCTGATGCACTATCAAGGGGCCCAGACCACACCACAGAGAGCATTGACAGCCACTGTGAGGTAACTGCATACATTGCTTCTGTTGTTAATAACCAACCTGCAACTTCACAGAAAATGGAGCTCATCAAGAATGGTTGGCCAGAGTATGCAGTAAGAACACCAGAGGCCATCCAAGAGGAGGATTTTCAGGTGAGAGGAGAGCTGTCAGAGCTGCCTCTCTCTGCTCCCTCCACCATCCAAGTGATTGGAAAACTCAAAATCACCTTTGCTCATTTCTGGATCGCATGTGAGTTGGGAAGTGACAATGGACCACAGTTTTCTAGTAAAGAATTCTGTGACTTGGGTACAGAATATGACTTTGTTCATGTTACTTCAAGTCCACACTTCCCACAGAGCGTCCCCCATCTGTGTGCAATGGGTTCAGACCAGCAGAACTCCTCATGAAGAGGAGGATCAGAACCACACTACATACACTGGAGAAGAATCTGAAACCTGCCTGGCCTGAAGATGAAACAGTCAGAAATGTTGATCTCCAAAATGGAGTAAGGAACTTATCTGCATTAAGATGCTGTCTGTGTCAGAGTGGACAAACAAAAGGGTGGACCAACCTGGGCACAATTCAAGGTTCCTTTTATACACAAAGCTCTTACAGTGGGGGAAAAAAATATTTGATCCCCTGCTGATTTTGTACGTTTGCCCACTGACAAAGAAATGATCAGTCTATAATTTTAATGGTAGGTGTATTTTAACAGTGAGAGACAGAATAACAACAAAAAAATCAGAAAAAACACATTTCAAAAAAGTTATAAATTGATTTGCATTTTAATGAGTGAAATAAGTATTTGACCCCTTCGACTTAGTACTTGGTGGCAAAACCCTTGTTGGCAATCACAGAGGTCAGACGTTTCTTGTAGTTGGCCACCAGGTTTGCACACATCTCAGGAGGGATTTTGTCCCACTCCTCTTTGTAGATCCTCTCCACGTCATTAAGGTCTCGAGGCTGACGTTTGGCAACTCGAACGTTCAGCTCCCTCCACAGATTTTCTATGGGATTAAGGTCTGGAGACTGGCTAGGCCACTCCAGGATGTGTGTCTTAATGTGCTTCTTCTTGAGCCACTCATTTGTTGCCTTGGCTTTGTGTTTTGGGTCATTGTCATGCTGGAATACCTATCCACGACCCATTTTCAGTGCCCTGGCTGAGGGAAGGAGGTTCTCACCCAAGATTTGACGGTACATGGTCCTGTCCATCTTCCCTTTGATGCGGTGCATTTGTCCTGTCCCCTTAGCAGAAAAACACCCCCAAAGCATAACGGTGGGGATGGTGTTCTTGGGGTCATAGGCAGTATTCCTCCTCCTCCAAACACGGCGAGTTGAGTTGATGCCAAAGAGCTCGATTTTGGTTTCATCTGACCACAACACTTTCACCCAGTTCTCCTCTGAATCATTCAGGCAAACTTCAGACCTTGCAGGCACTGCAGGATTTCAGTCCTTCACAGCGTAGTGTGTTACCAATTGTTTTCTTGGTGACTATGGTCCCAGCTGCCTTGAGATCATTAACAAGATCCTCCTGTGTAGTTCTGGGCTGATTCCTCACTGTTCTCATGATCATTGAAACTCCACGAGGTGAGATCTTGCATGGAGCCCCAGACCGAGGGAGACTGACAGTTATTTTGTGTGTCTTCCATTTGCGAATAATTGCACCAACTGTTGTCACCTTTCCATTCCAGCTTTGTGTAGGTCTACAATCTTGTCCCTGACATCCTTGGACAGCTCTTTGGTCTTGGCCATGGTGGAGAGTTTGGAATCTGACTTTGATTGATTTAAATTTTGATTCAATTATAAAAGTCTATAATTGATTGAGACAAATTTGTCTCAGCGGGCTTGGACACATTTTATCGGTATCTCTTGCCAGGGTATCCCAAATTAACAGCCCTAGCTGCGAAAATTTTGTGCAGGTTTGGGACTACCTACCTCTGTGAACAGGTTTTCTCAGTTATGAACATTAATAAAACAAACCTGCGCTTGAGGCTTACACACAAGCACTTAAATGACATTTTGAAATTGGCTGCTACTCAGGATTTGACACCTGATATTGATGCACTTGTGAAGGCTAAAAGATGCCAAGTTTCAGGAGCAAGCTAAACAGTGAGTCTTAGTTGTTTTGATCATAAAGTTAAATAGCCCCCTATATTTTTCAGTTCCAGATGCCTGTTACTAAATGTTTTGTGCCTTTGTAGATCCACTAATCTGTAAGTTTTAATGCACATGTGTAGCCTAAGCTGAGGCATAATAAAATTGCACTTATTTTTCTTAAGAAATTTGTTTGTTTAGGTTATTCATATTTTTGTGAAAGGATAGCTAGTTAAATGTAAACATTTTCATAATAGAATTTTACTTTTTTGCACTAAAACAAAGAAAAATTTGGAGTTTTCAGTATTTATAGGTTATTATGCTATTATTTTACTGGTCCGGCCCGCTTGAGATCAAATTGGGCTGTAAGTGGCCCCTGAACTAAAATGAGTTTGACACCCCTGCTTTAGGGTTAGCTGGGTTCCGGGTGATCATTACCATGTTTATCAAATTGGATAAATGTAACCTAGCTAGTGCACTGTGTGATAAAATATTGCTTGTCTAACACAAAAAAATTGTGAGAACAAACCCAACAAACAGAGCTGATGAAGAAACAGGACAAACAGAACTGACTAAGCTAAAGTGTGCTGCACTGAGGTTGATTAGCCAAATGGCTGTCTAGCTAGCTAGTTTTTCAAGTTGGAAAAAGGTGCTGGGACCAAATATGTAGCATACGTCCTTAGACTCTAACATCTTGCTACCCAGAAATCAATTTGTATTGCTAACATTTGTTCCCTGGGCTAGCAAACTTCAGAAGCTGAATTGAGTACTCACTGACACTGCTAATTTGCATCGATGGCAATTTAGTTACTAGATTTAGTAACTTTTTACTTTCTACCATGGCAGCTTTTTTTTTTTCTTCCAAAAAGCACCTAGCAACAAATTTAGCTGATTTTAAAATTTATTTGGAACTTTTTAGCAACTATAATGCACACATTTTCCCTCTAAATGAAACAAAAATTATTTTCTGTCACACACTCAGTTACAACACATGGTCTGTCTGCCTAGCTGCAAAAGTGCCTTGTGAGTGACGTCAGCAGTAGTGACTGCAAACTCAATAACCAGGCACAGAGGCAGCAGCAGCAATCACTGTTGGCTGACTGCAGCTGCAGTAACATGTTTGACGAGACAAACTTAATTTTTTTGGTCATATCATTTAAACACATTCAGTTCAGAGTACAACTGTTTGGTTAGGAAGTCATAATTAAAAAAAAAGAAAAAAAGACAAATTTATTGACGATCAATAGCAAAGGTGGTAGTTGAGTTTCTTGAGAAGTGTAACCTTAAAAAAGAGAATCTTCAGGGCATTGGCACTGATAATGCGTCCGTGGTGACTATGGTGCACAATGGGGTGCACACGATTTTAAAGGAAGAATGTGCATTGCCCAATTTGGTACTCATCCCCTGTGTGTGCCACTTCACAACTGGCTGTCAGTGGAGTATCCAAAGAAACCATCCATAGGAGTGTTGAGTACTTAATCTGAAGGGCTGTTCAGCCAAATGAGTGTGGTCAAGTCAAAGTTAAGATACCTAAGTACCTATAATTGTTGATCAGTTAGGAAGCATGTTAACTAACTACTACACTGCTTAAAAGCATAATAGTTCAGAATGTGTAGTTTTACTAGTTAATTAGAAAATACATAAAATGTAATTGTTTTGTAATGTGTAATTGTTCAGTAATTAAATGAGTTGTGTTTATATTACTTTTACAAATAAAAATGTGATAATAAACAAACAAATCTAAACTAAAAAATTTCAAATATTTTTTGCCAAGATGCCCAGTCAATTTGAGTAATGTCATTGTGCATTCAATGGTTTTATGCCATTACGTAATGACTTCATCACATAATGACATCATAACGTCATTTAGCAACTTTTAGAAAAAATCTACCTGCCTGTAGCAACTTCCCCTGAAAATTAGTCGGCACCACTGCTAATTTGCACATTGTGTGAGTCTGAATTTAAGCGAAGGGACACTTGGAAAAGTTCACCTCGCTTAACTATTTCAATGCTGTTGCATATTTCACTCAACATTATGATATACACATTCTTTGACAGGGAGGTCAATTCTTAACTACAAAAACTTAATACTTACCAACAATGAATATTCAACAGCAAGAGCATCAGCCGCATCAGTCCTTGCAGAGCCAGAATGAGAAAATGGCGGCCACACACTGTGAGCGTGTTTTCTGAGCTTGTCTCGTACATGCACAAATGGCACTCCCCAAACTTCTATTAATCAAATTGAAATAAATCTCATAGATGACACTATTTATACATTTTATTTTATGAAGGGACATAATTACAGTGTTTGTTTTAACGACACAAACCGAGCACAAATGAATGGCACCGATTTGGGGCGATTTCAGTGACATTGGGTGGAAAGTGACATCACACAGCCAAAAAAAAAAAAGTTTAATATCTCAAACACCAAACCAGCACAAACATCAATTTTTGTGTCACAAATCAGCACAAACGTAGCTCAAACTAATGGCATAGTTTTGGTGATTATTTAATTTCGTGGGATGCCTTCACGGGGATGAAATTTTCTTATTATGCCAGTACATAACTAGGCTGATGCATTGCAGTGTTTCCCCAAGCACAGCTATTTAATTTTGACAAACATAAAAAAGATCTCTCTCTCTCTCTCTCTCTCTCTCTCTCTCACTCTCTCGCATAATCATGTTAGCTTTAAATCCATGCTTGTTGATATTTTCACGTGTCTATTTAACATACTGTATTAATGACTAGATTTTATATCATGATAAAACAATATTAAAATAATAGTTTTTCTCCAAGCCCAAAGGAATTTTAATTTATGGCCTACAGAATCTACTGGCCTACTTATATTTAGCTATGTAGTAGCTGCCACCTCCCTTCCTCGCCCCACCTGCACTATCAGTCTTTTTGTTAGTGTAGAGATAATTTGCCTACACAAGACCACACATTGAAAATCACAGCACAAATCTTTTATTATTAACTGTAATAATTACTAATAGCAGGTCTGGAAGTTTAATGGTGGTAGACTCATATTTTGACTAGCAGGGTTGCAGAAGAAGAAGAGCTTGTGCAGGTTGACCAGTAAAGGGCATTTAGAAATTTAGCCCCATCCCACATCCAAACCAATCCGTATGGTTAATTTATTCCCAATAATGATTAAATGGAGATTGGGCTGAAATCCCGTTTCTTCTGGTATAGACCGAAAGAGTCATTTTTTTCTGTTTTTGTAGGTTTCAATTTAATGCAAAAAACAAATGCTTAAAATGTACACGGACCATACACACTACACATGTGAAAGCACCCTTTGTCTTCAGTGGTAGTAAATGCTAGTCTGAGTACAGTAAAACTAACTATTTAATACAAAATTGTAATTAAATGTATTATATAATACATTTTAGCAATAGTTTACTCAAACATAAATAAATAATGAACGTTACAGTTATTTCTTTGATATGGGTAGGCCTACACGTTACCCATTAATTCTCAGTTAGTCCATGGTCTGCCAGAATACTCGATTCTGATTGGCTGGAAGGTGTGCGTTCAAACTATTGAATGCACAGGTAGTTCCAGTCAGTTTAGTCACTGTTCTAAGTTAAAGCGCTGCCTATTAACAACTGCAACCATAGTAACATACAGTTACAGTTGCATACAGTAGTTAAACTCACAGTTTCATTTTGCACTGTTTTATCTCTGTGTATGATTTAGAGCAGGCAGAATTCTAGATCTAAGCACCCGTAGGCCTATATAACAATTAGGCTAACTAACGAAAATTAACTGTTATTTTTAGCCTTTCAGTCAAATTATGCACTGCAAACATAAATGACAGCTTTAACTTGTCAATGCTGGTAAGTGACCATGGTATAAGCGAGATAATCCATGGCTAGGTGTACATTACACGATTTTAATGCACCCCACGGAGGCAACCGTGGAGGTTCTTTGCCTACACGTCGTGCATTAAAATCGTTTATACCACAGTCCTGTTGAAGTCTCCATTCTGATTGGCTGACAGACATGTGCAATTATTTTTTAGTAAATCCACAGCTACAGTAGTTCCAGTCAGGTCTTGACCGCATTACAGTTCCATATCACTTCGCCAAGTTAACTGAAATAACTGAAAAGTTAGCATACTGTCCACCACAGCACACAGATCTAACAACAAACAAAATGACAGAAAATTTCGATTTTCCAGAAATATGCAAGGAATAATTGACTGTGATCTCCCTTTCTCTCTCTCTCTCTCTCTCTCTCTCTCTCCAATAACCGCATATCAGTGGCTCCAGCCTCCGTTACTAGCTCTAAAATGACGTTCTGGAATTAGCAACGGAGGCTTTAGATTGGATGCGTAATAAATTAGTTGCACACACAAAAGCGTTTTAAGGACAACAACGTGACAAATGTCTGAACAATGTCTTCAGGTGTGGTAACTGTGGTATAAGCGGAATAACTGACTCCGGTCCGTTGAATTATTAGAAAATAATGCACACTCGAGGTGTAACTCCGCTTCGCGTCGTGGCCGCATTACCACCTCGGGGTGTTCATTATATTCTAATAATTCAACGGCCCATCGTCAATTATTCCTTACGTAATGCACACCTAGCCGTGGATTATATAGATTACATAGTCCACCGTTTGTTCTGGTGATGTAAAAATTAATCCGTACTCGACTGTCTCCTCCAAGTGTAGCAAGGCAAGTGGATATCTTAAAAATCTCGCCCAAAAACCTTACAATTTTCAGAACTGTAATCAGTGATTAGATTATAAGTAATACATTCACTGAACGGAACGGGCTACTTCGTAGTATCCTACGGATGGTGCATTTAAAAGATGCTGTGGTAGGCAGTCACTTTCACCCTATCACACCACCATACCATCTTCCTATCCACACAAGTACTGATGACGTAGCCTTGGGGATGTACACAGCAGAATGCGCGAATTCGCGGGATGGGGCCGATGGAAAATGGCGAGTCTGTGTAAACGTCAACAATGTAACATCAAAGGACATGCTTTTCGTCAGGAACTTGACTCGTGGAGGCATAAGCTTATTCGATGTGTAGGTAAGTTCATTTAACATTTTACCACACATGAGAGCATCGGTTGGCTTAATAAAGACGTGCAGTGCTGGCACAACTAGGGAATCTCTGGTGCTCTCTCGTGACAAGCGAAGCGGATTTTTTTCTCTCTCTTTAGACTGTCCCCTCCCTGCAGCAACCAAACATCGTTTATGTTTAGTTCGTTTTGTTTTCATTTGTGCTTTGTTTTTACTGGGCATCCATTTTGTTTGATTCAAGGTTCAGGATTGTCACGTGTATAAATTTTACATAAGCCAATATATTGTATTATTTCGCCATAGTTCGCGCTCCCGATTTTATTTAGGCCTGCAATATGAGACATTCTAAAACCCTTAACGTTGAAAACGCTTTGCGTGGCTTAATGTACTAAAACAACGACCAGGGAAAACTATTTTCTCTCACATTTATATTGTCATAAACACTATCTACTGCTAAGACAACGGCATCGTAATCCAAGTGGAAAGACAATATTTTCACGTTAAGCTTTTTCTCCCCCATAGAAAACCGTGATAAACAAAACGCTTAACGTGGCTTAATGTATTAAGACAGTGATATTGGAGGACCAAATTTAGTATACATCTTATTACTATATACAGGCAAGCAGATGAACCCAGTTTCACGTTAAGCTTTTCCCCCATAGAAAACCGTCATAAAGAACGCTTAACGTAATGTGTTAAGACAGTGATATTAAAAGACCAGATTTAGTATACACCTTATTATTAAAACATACTATATTCAGTATGTTTTTAAATATGAGCAAAGAAGAAAATGTTGTCTTCATTTTTTAACCTTTTGATCTTTTGTTCAAAAAATACTCTGCTCTCAAAGATATCAAGCAATTGCAACAAAACACAGGTCTATCAAAAAAAAAAAAGATCTTTGTTAAATATAGGTGTGCAACCCTTTTAGTTAATACTTTGTGCTACCTCCCTTTGCTAAGGTAACAGTTCTGAGTCTTCTCCTATAATGCCTGATGAAGTTGGAGAATACATGGCAAGGGATCTGAGACCATTCCTCCATTCTCTCCAGATCCTTCAAATTTCGAGGTCCATGCTGGTGGACTCTCCTCTTCAGTTCACCCCACAGGTTTTCCATGAGTTTCAAGTCAGGGGACTGGGATGGCCATGGCAGGACCTTGATTTTGTGGTCAGTAAACCATTTTTGTGTTGATTTTGATGTATGTTTTGGATCATTGTCCTGCTGGAAGATCCAACGACAGCCCATTTTAAGCTTTCTGGCAGAGGCAGTCAGGTGTTCATTTAATATCTGTTCATATTTGATTTGAGTCCATGATGCCATGTATCCTAACAAAATGTCCAGGTCCTCTGGCAGAAAAACAGCCCCAAAACATTAAAGAGCCACTTCCATATTTAACCGTGGGCATGAGGTACCTTTCCATATGCCATATCCTACCTCTCTGTGTGCGCCAAAAACACCTCTGGTGTTTATTGTCAAAAAGCTCTATTTTTCTATTCATCTGACTGTTGAACCTGATCCCACTTGAAGTTCCAGTAGTGTCTGGCAAACTGAAGATGCTTGAGTTTGTTTTTGGATGAGAGTAGAGGCTTTTTTCTGGAAACCCTTCCAAACAACTTGTGGTAATGTAGGTGACTTTGGATTGTAGTTTTGGAGACTTTCTGACCCCAAGACGCAACTAACTTCTGTTATTCTCCAGCTGTGATCCTTGGAGATTTTTTGGCCACCCGAACCATCCTCTTCACATTGCGTTGAGACAATATAGATACACGTCCTCTTCCAGGTTGATTCATAATATTTCCAGTTGATTGGAACTTCTTAATTATTGCCCTGATGGTTGAAATGGGCATTTTCAATGCATTCTTATAGCCAGTGCTTAATTTGTAAATCAGAAGGTGCCGGAACGTAAAGTGCATATGAGAGTGGAGCGGTGACGAGGCAGGCGCAGGTCCTGGAACGCGTACAGAACAGTGCTGAAAACAGCGTGCTAGGTACTCAAATCCCCACTATTAATAATTTGCATGATATAAATATTATGGAAATAAGTTAAAAATAATTTAAACTACTCTGCACAACACGCAAGATCTAGCATAATACACAATAATACTTTACAGTTCACAATAAAGAATCACCCAAAACTTTCTAAAATATTAATAGACAAAATGCTTGCTTACCTTTATCTACTTCTCCAAAACACCCCACACCACAGCCATGACCTGTTTAGGGTTTTAATGCGTATGTCTGTGGCCACCCACGACCTTATGTAGGGAGCTGGATTGAATTTGACCAGTGGGGGTCCAACAAGATTCAGAAATAGTAAATCTGACTTGGTGGATGTGTGCCAAGAGGCACGGTTCGGGATGCAAATCAAGTTCATTTGTTAAAATCCATGCTCACACTCAGCACTTAGGGATGCTATTGACAGCAACAAATAGCTCTTTCAGTTTGTCAGGGATGTATTTTGCCCTGGAAAGAGTTATCCTCAATTCCCCTCTGGCTTAGATCAGTGTAGTGCCCTGGCCGCTCCGACATTGCCTCAAATACCCTGATTTGCCTAGAAATTGCCTTGTGTGCCGAAATGATGCTACTTTCTCTTCTTTGAAACTCGAATGACAGTTCAGATATGCGCTTAGCAAGTCCGTTGTATGTCTGCTTTGTAATGCCATCACGGGATGGATCCTCTGCTGCTGTTTTTAAATGTTTGTAAAGTGCTGGGTATTTTTTTCCACACTGTTTTCTTGTACTGTTCTAAAACTTGAATCCACCCACATTGTGTCTAATATTCAACCGATTTTGCAAAGCTGGACATCTAAACTTTCCACAGACTCTCTCAGCTCCATTTGGTTTTTGTTAGATGTGCTATAAATTTCATATAGCTTGTCAAACAATATTTTAAAATAATTCATAGCACCCATCTCTTTCACTACGTCGCTCACTGCGAGCTCAAGCCTATGGGCCGAGCTATCACACGTTACTCCTAATTCCTACAAATTCCTCAGTCAAATGCAGGCGCTCCAAAGCAGATAACAGATGACGGACAATTCTTTTAGCAGTTTAGGTCATCTAGCTCTACGAGCTCAGTAAAAATGTTTGTAGGCTTTTCGATATCTGGCAACTGAACCCTAGGGTATACGATCAAGGAACTCTTTTTGTTTAAACTCGTTGACTCATTCAGCATTAGACTGAGTTTAGGTGCACATTGTACCATGAACATTGGACAGTTTTGTTTTCATTTCTGCTGAAATATGTTTCTGTATATTTGCACATGCAACATTGTAATGTAGAATTCTACCCATATCAACTCCATTTAACTCTTGGCAATCAATCTCATGTTCAAAGCCATTTGCGGGCCTGTGGCGTTTAGCCTCCTTGTACGCTGTGCGAAAAATTCGAGCTGTAGTGGCTGTCTGTTCAGACTGGCTATTAACTATAGCCTGTACTAGGGTTGTCAAAAGTACTGGTACTTCGGTACCAAGTCGGTACTAAAAAAATTAAGTAGACGGTACTAGATTTTCACAAGTACCAGTAGTACCAAGTACTGGGTCAACCCGGTACTGATGCGCTGTCTCACAGGTAGTCAGTCGGGAACTTTTCATTGGTGCACTGTGCAATTATGGTAACGGTTGCATTATGGATGTTGTAGCATAGTTTAATTCAAGTGTAGGATTGCAAAAAACATCCTCGTTTTTGTTTACTTAATGGTTAGCATACACACGTGTAACACTAATACGGTCATATGTCCTTATTAAACATTTAATTCTTTTAAAAACACTGGCAGCCCGCTGCGTTGTTAAGTGTAAAACTATGCTATGTACACAGCTGCTGTGTGTACAGCCGTGGCCAAAAGTTTGAGAATGATACAAATATTAATTTTCACAAAGTCTACTGCTTCAGTGTTTTTAGATCTTTTTGTCAGATGTTACTAACTGTTACTGAAGTATAATCACAAGCATTTCATAAGTATCAATGGCTTTTATTGACAATTACATGAAGTTTATGCAAAGAGTCAATATTTGCAGTGTTGACCCTTCTTTTTCAAGACCTCTGCAATTTGCCCTGGCATGCTGTCAATCAACTTCTGGGCCACATCCTGACTGATGGCAGCCAATTCTTGCATAATCAATGCTTGGAGTTTGTCAGAGTTTGTGGGTTTTTGTTTGTCCACCCGCCTCTTGAGGATTGACCACAAATTCTCAATGGGATTAAGGTCTGGGGAGTTTCCTGGCCATGGACCCAAAATGTCGATGTTTTGTTCCCCGAGCCACTTCGTTATCACTTTTGCCTTGTGGCAAGGTGCCCCATCATGCTGGAAAAGGCATTGTTCGTCACCAAACTGTTCTTGGATGGTTGGGAGAAGTTGCTCTCTGAGGATGTTTTTGTACCATTCTTTATTCATGGCTGTGTTCTTAGGCAAAATTGTGAGTGAGGCCACTCCCTTGGCTGAGAAGCAACCCCACACATGAGTGGTCTCAGGATGCTTTACTGTTGGCATGACACAGGACTGATGGTAGCGCTTACCTTTTCTTCTCCGGACAAGCTTTTTTCCAGATGCCCCAAACAATCGGAAAGGGGATTCATCAGAGAAAATGACATTACCCCAGTCCTCAGCAGTCCAATCCCTGTACTTTTTGCAGAATAGCAGTCTGTCCCTGATGTTTTTCCTGGTGAGAAGTGGCTTCTTTTCTGCCCTTCTTGACACCAGGCCATCCTCCAAAAGTCTTCGCCTTACTGTGCGTGCAGACGCACTCACACCTGCCTGCTGCCATTCCTGAGCAAGCTCTGCACTGGTGGTGCCCCGATCCCGCAGCTGAATCAACTTTAGGAGACGGTCCTGGCGCTTGCTGGACTTTCTTGGGCGCCCTGAAGCCTTCTTCACAACAGTTGAACCTCTCTCTTTGAAGGTCTTGATGATCCGATAAATGGTTGATTTAGGTGCAATCTTACTAGCAGCAATATCCTTGCCTGTGAATCCCTTTTTGTGCAAAGCAATGATGGCTGCACGTGTTTCCTTGCAGGTAACCATAGTTAACAGAGGAAGAACAATAATTTCAAGCACCACCCTCCTTTTAAAGCTTCCAGTCTGTTATTCTAACTCAATCAGCATGACAGAGTGATCTCCAGCCTTGTCCTCGTTAACACTCTCACCTGTGTTAACGAGAGAATCACTGACATGATGTCAGCTGGTCCTTTTGTGGAAGGGCTGAAATGCAGTGGACATGTTTTTTTGGGATTAAGTTCATTTTCATGGCAAAGAGGGACTTTGAAATTAATTGCAATTCGTCTGATGACTCTTCATAACATTCTGGAGTATATGCAAATTGCCATCATAAAAACTGAGGCAGCAGACTTTGTAAAAATTTATATTTGTGTCATTCTCAAAATTTTTGGCCACGGCTATATGTAGGTACTCATGCGATATATCTTCGGAAAGCTAAGATTCTTGTGCTTTGATTGATACAAACCAACACTTTGAAAACTGAGGCAACTCACCTATGAAGCCTTATAGTAATCCACTGATCCATAAAATCCTGACATTACATTACATCACATCAATAAATACCCACGGACTATTGCTGAGTCATTTCAAATTATAGGCAGATGTGCCTAATCTTTCACGTTTTCTGTTATAATTCCGGTTCACTTTCAATTTAAAAATCCGTGCGTAAAGATGCCTAACGAGTGGCAAGTGTCTCGTTTCAGAAACTTTTTACATAGGTTGTATTTTTTGCTTGTAATTTATTTAGTTGTTCTTTACTTGAAAGGAAAAAAACCTAAGGCCAAAACTTAAAGCATTTTTCAGAAATACTTGAAATATACATATACATTTAATTTATTTTAATATTTCACTTCATAAATAAGAAGTGTGTGTTGTTCAATTATGGCATATTTTTTATGTTTTGCATGCTTGTAATTTTTTTGTTTATTTATTTTTATACCTTTAATTACTTGTGGAACAACCCTAGCTGTAACAATCCTAGCCTGTACTATGGTGTCTTCTTTCGCCTTATCCAGAATTTCTGCTTCTGATGAATGAACCTTGGTCTGGGCATGTTCAAATACTTTTTTTCTGAGTGCTCGTTGCTGTTTTTTTATTATCCGAGGCAGACGAGGTTACTGTACAGGTGACCCATTCCTTTGCTAGTTTCATCCCCCCTATCTTTTCTGGCCCTAAAGACCCCACCACTTTACATGTTTTGCAGCCCAAACTTGAATTTTCCATTACAAGCCAGGGGTAGTAGGACTGTTTTAACACTGAACTGAGCAGCTGTCCAAATAGTGCATTCCATCCCTGACCTGTCCCAAACTCTTCTCTGCTGATAGCACTATCCTCTCCCTTCAAATCTGATCTGCTTTGTACCTCTTCCTGCTGTTGAACCTGGATAGCTACTGCTGTGGCAGTGGCTGCAGCAGCCTCCTGCTCTGGCTGGTTAACTGCGCTGGCAGCCTCCTGCACCTGCTCGGTACTGCAACCGCTTTCGTGTGTCGTCGTTGTCGTCATCCTGATTCGTTTAGAATTATCATTCAACTCTTCTTTTCTTTTGAAAAATGATAGCAAATTTAATTGTCTGACATTTTTACTTTGCACAGTTGTTCTCTGCTTCAGGTTTTGGCGGTTAGGCTTTTTTTTTTTTTTTTCTGTGTACGCGACGACATAATTACCCAGTGCTTTTCACTCCTGACTCCCACTTCTAAAAAAAAATCTAAAACCTAAATCTAAACTAATAAAGAAAGTGAAATTTGATTGAAAATTTTAATGTAAATTATATGTATTTTTTATTTTATGTTATAATTTTTGTTTGTTTTTTACCACGTGAGGTACCGGATTGGCGCAAATAGGTACCGGAACACAGACATTCAAAACTTGAGGATCCGGCACAAATTAAGCACTGATATATAGCCATTTCCCATTTTGTGAACCTCAATAACCTTTTGCCGCACATCACAGCTATATTCCTTGGTCTTACCCATTGTTATGAATGACTAAGGGAATTTGGCCTGTGCGTCATATTTATACCCCTGTGAAACAGGAAGTCATGGTTGAACAAATTTCCTGTTCCTAGTCACCCAGGTGTACTAAAAAAATTTAAATATCAATGGGAATATACTTCAAATATATTTTTCTCATATGAATTCATAGGGGTGCCAATAATTGTGGCACACATACAGTACTGTGCAAAAGTTTTAAGCAGGTGTGAAAAAAAGCTGTAAAGTAAGAATGCTTTCAAAAATATATATGTTAATAGTTTATATTTATCAATTAACAAAATGCAAAGTGAGTGAACAGAAGAAAAATCTACATCAAATCAATATTTGGTGTGGCCACCCTTTGCCTTCAAAACATCAATTCATCAATTCTTGATTCAAGGTACACTTGCACACAGTCGGCAGGTAGGTTGGCCTAAACATCTTTGATAACTAACCACAGTTCTTCTGTGGATTTAGGCTCTCCAGCCCTTCAGCAAACAAACTGAACCCGATGTGTCTTTCATCTGCTGCAGTAAGTTTCCTTGGCCACTATGTCTATGATCCTCAGTGTTGCCCATTTCTTTGTGCTTCTTCAAAAGAGCTTGGACAGCACATCTGGAAAAAAAAAAAAGCTCTATTTTTCTATTCATCTGACTGTTGAACCTGATCCCACTTGAAGTTCCAGTAGTGTCTGGCAAACTGAAGATGCTTGAGTTTGTTTTTGGATGAGAGTAGAGGCTTTTTTCTGGAAACCCTTCCAAACAACTTGTGGTAATGTAGGTGACTTTGGATTGTAGTTTTGGAGACTTTCTGACCCCAAGACGCAACTAACTTCTGTTATTCTCCAGCTGTGATCCTTGGAGATTTTTTGGCCACCCGAACCATCCTCTTCACATTGCGTTGAGACAATATAGATACACGTCCTCTTCCAGGTTGATTCATAATATTTCCAGTTGATTGGAACTTCTTAATTATTGCCCTGA
The DNA here is from genome assembly GCA_023630585.1 of Cranoglanis bouderius. NCBI lineage: Eukaryota > Metazoa > Chordata > Actinopteri > Siluriformes > Cranoglanididae > Cranoglanis > Cranoglanis bouderius. Next base: position 15,559,599 of record CM042555.1, on the reverse strand, counting down.
TGGTTGAAATGGGCATTTTCAATGCATTCTTATAGCCAGTGCTTAATTTGTAAATCAGAAGGTGCCGGAACGTAAAGTGCATATGAGAGTGGAGCGGTGACGAGGCAGGCGCAGGTCCTGGAACGCGTACAGAACAGTGCTGAAAACAGCGTGCTAGGTACTCAAATCCCCACTATTAATAATTTGCATGATATAAATATTATGGAAATAAGTTAAAAATAATTTAAACTACTCTGCACAACACGCAAGATCTAGCATAATACACAATAATACTTTACAGTTCACAATAAAGAATCACCCAAAACTTTCTAAAATATTAATAGACAAAATGCTTGCTTACCTTTATCTACTTCTCCAAAACACCCCACACCACAGCCATGACCTGTTTAGGGTTTTAATGCGTATGTCTGTGGCCACCCACGACCTTATGTAGGGAGCTGGATTGAATTTGACCAGTGGGGGTCCAACAAGATTCAGAAATAGTAAATCTGACTTGGTGGATGTGTGCCAAGAGGCACGGTTCGGGATGCAAATCAAGTTCATTTGTTAAAATCCATGCTCACACTCAGCACTTAGGGATGCTATTGACAGCAACAAATAGCTCTTTCAGTTTGTCAGGGATGTATTTTGCCCTGGAAAGAGTTATCCTCAATTCCCCTCTGGCTTAGATCAGTGTAGTGCCCTGGCCGCTCCGACATTGCCTCAAATACCCTGATTTGCCTAGAAATTGCCTTGTGTGCCGAAATGATGCTACTTTCTCTTCTTTGAAACTCGAATGACAGTTCAGATATGCGCTTAGCAAGTCCGTTGTATGTCTGCTTTGTAATGCCATCACGGGATGGATCCTCTGCTGCTGTTTTTAAATGTTTGTAAAGTGCTGGGTATTTTTTTCCACACTGTTTTCTTGTACTGTTCTAAAACTTGAATCCACCCACATTGTGTCTAATATTCAACCGATTTTGCAAAGCTGGACATCTAAACTTTCCACAGACTCTCTCAGCTCCATTTGGTTTTTGTTAGATGTGCTATAAATTTCATATAGCTTGTCAAACAATATTTTAAAATAATTCATAGCACCCATCTCTTTCACTACGTCGCTCACTGCGAGCTCAAGCCTATGGGCCGAGCTATCACACGTTACTCCTAATTCCTACAAATTCCTCAGTCAAATGCAGGCGCTCCAAAGCAGATAACAGATGACGGACAATTCTTTTAGCAGTTTAGGTCATCTAGCTCTACGAGCTCAGTAAAAATGTTTGTAGGCTTTTCGATATCTGGCAACTGAACCCTAGGGTATACGATCAAGGAACTCTTTTTGTTTAAACTCGTTGACTCATTCAGCATTAGACTGAGTTTAGGTGCACATTGTACCATGAACATTGGACAGTTTTGTTTTCATTTCTGCTGAAATATGTTTCTGTATATTTGCACATGCAACATTGTAATGTAGAATTCTACCCATATCAACTCCATTTAACTCTTGGCAATCAATCTCATGTTCAAAGCCATTTGCGGGCCTGTGGCGTTTAGCCTCCTTGTACGCTGTGCGAAAAATTCGAGCTGTAGTGGCTGTCTGTTCAGACTGGCTATTAACTATAGCCTGTACTAGGGTTGTCAAAAGTACTGGTACTTCGGTACCAAGTCGGTACTAAAAAAATTAAGTAGACGGTACTAGATTTTCACAAGTACCAGTAGTACCAAGTACTGGGTCAACCCGGTACTGATGCGCTGTCTCACAGGTAGTCAGTCGGGAACTTTTCATTGGTGCACTGTGCAATTATGGTAACGGTTGCATTATGGATGTTGTAGCATAGTTTAATTCAAGTGTAGGATTGCAAAAAACATCCTCGTTTTTGTTTACTTAATGGTTAGCATACACACGTGTAACACTAATACGGTCATATGTCCTTATTAAACATTTAATTCTTTTAAAAACACTGGCAGCCCGCTGCGTTGTTAAGTGTAAAACTATGCTATGTACACAGCTGCTGTGTGTACAGCCGTGGCCAAAAGTTTGAGAATGATACAAATATTAATTTTCACAAAGTCTACTGCTTCAGTGTTTTTAGATCTTTTTGTCAGATGTTACTAACTGTTACTGAAGTATAATCACAAGCATTTCATAAGTATCAATGGCTTTTATTGACAATTACATGAAGTTTATGCAAAGAGTCAATATTTGCAGTGTTGACCCTTCTTTTTCAAGACCTCTGCAATTTGCCCTGGCATGCTGTCAATCAACTTCTGGGCCACATCCTGACTGATGGCAGCCAATTCTTGCATAATCAATGCTTGGAGTTTGTCAGAGTTTGTGGGTTTTTGTTTGTCCACCCGCCTCTTGAGGATTGACCACAAATTCTCAATGGGATTAAGGTCTGGGGAGTTTCCTGGCCATGGACCCAAAATGTCGATGTTTTGTTCCCCGAGCCACTTCGTTATCACTTTTGCCTTGTGGCAAGGTGCCCCATCATGCTGGAAAAGGCATTGTTCGTCACCAAACTGTTCTTGGATGGTTGGGAGAAGTTGCTCTCTGAGGATGTTTTTGTACCATTCTTTATTCATGGCTGTGTTCTTAGGCAAAATTGTGAGTGAGGCCACTCCCTTGGCTGAGAAGCAACCCCACACATGAGTGGTCTCAGGATGCTTTACTGTTGGCATGACACAGGACTGATGGTAGCGCTTACCTTTTCTTCTCCGGACAAGCTTTTTTCCAGATGCCCCAAACAATCGGAAAGGGGATTCATCAGAGAAAATGACATTACCCCAGTCCTCAGCAGTCCAATCCCTGTACTTTTTGCAGAATAGCAGTCTGTCCCTGATGTTTTTCCTGGTGAGAAGTGGCTTCTTTTCTGCCCTTCTTGACACCAGGCCATCCTCCAAAAGTCTTCGCCTTACTGTGCGTGCAGACGCACTCACACCTGCCTGCTGCCATTCCTGAGCAAGCTCTGCACTGGTGGTGCCCCGATCCCGCAGCTGAATCAACTTTAGGAGACGGTCCTGGCGCTTGCTGGACTTTCTTGGGCGCCCTGAAGCCTTCTTCACAACAGTTGAACCTCTCTCTTTGAAGGTCTTGATGATCCGATAAATGGTTGATTTAGGTGCAATCTTACTAGCAGCAATATCCTTGCCTGTGAATCCCTTTTTGTGCAAAGCAATGATGGCTGCACGTGTTTCCTTGCAGGTAACCATAGTTAACAGAGGAAGAACAATAATTTCAAGCACCACCCTCCTTTTAAAGCTTCCAGTCTGTTATTCTAACTCAATCAGCATGACAGAGTGATCTCCAGCCTTGTCCTCGTTAACACTCTCACCTGTGTTAACGAGAGAATCACTGACATGATGTCAGCTGGTCCTTTTGTGGAAGGGCTGAAATGCAGTGGACATGTTTTTTTGGGATTAAGTTCATTTTCATGGCAAAGAGGGACTTTGAAATTAATTGCAATTCGTCTGATGACTCTTCATAACATTCTGGAGTATATGCAAATTGCCATCATAAAAACTGAGGCAGCAGACTTTGTAAAAATTTATATTTGTGTCATTCTCAAAATTTTTGGCCACGGCTATATGTAGGTACTCATGCGATATATCTTCGGAAAGCTAAGATTCTTGTGCTTTGATTGATACAAACCAACACTTTGAAAACTGAGGCAACTCACCTATGAAGCCTTATAGTAATCCACTGATCCATAAAATCCTGACATTACATTACATCACATCAATAAATACCCACGGACTATTGCTGAGTCATTTCAAATTATAGGCAGATGTGCCTAATCTTTCACGTTTTCTGTTATAATTCCGGTTCACTTTCAATTTAAAAATCCGTGCGTAAAGATGCCTAACGAGTGGCAAGTGTCTCGTTTCAGAAACTTTTTACATAGGTTGTATTTTTTGCTTGTAATTTATTTAGTTGTTCTTTACTTGAAAGGAAAAAAACCTAAGGCCAAAACTTAAAGCATTTTTCAGAAATACTTGAAATATACATATACATTTAATTTATTTTAATATTTCACTTCATAAATAAGAAGTGTGTGTTGTTCAATTATGGCATATTTTTTATGTTTTGCATGCTTGTAATTTTTTTGTTTATTTATTTTTATACCTTTAATTACTTGTGGAACAACCCTAGCTGTAACAATCCTAGCCTGTACTATGGTGTCTTCTTTCGCCTTATCCAGAATTTCTGCTTCTGATGAATGAACCTTGGTCTGGGCATGTTCAAATACTTTTTTTCTGAGTGCTCGTTGCTGTTTTTTTATTATCCGAGGCAGACGAGGTTACTGTACAGGTGACCCATTCCTTTGCTAGTTTCATCCCCCCTATCTTTTCTGGCCCTAAAGACCCCACCACTTTACATGTTTTGCAGCCCAAACTTGAATTTTCCATTACAAGCCAGGGGTAGTAGGACTGTTTTAACACTGAACTGAGCAGCTGTCCAAATAGTGCATTCCATCCCTGACCTGTCCCAAACTCTTCTCTGCTGATAGCACTATCCTCTCCCTTCAAATCTGATCTGCTTTGTACCTCTTCCTGCTGTTGAACCTGGATAGCTACTGCTGTGGCAGTGGCTGCAGCAGCCTCCTGCTCTGGCTGGTTAACTGCGCTGGCAGCCTCCTGCACCTGCTCGGTACTGCAACCGCTTTCGTGTGTCGTCGTTGTCGTCATCCTGATTCGTTTAGAATTATCATTCAACTCTTCTTTTCTTTTGAAAAATGATAGCAAATTTAATTGTCTGACATTTTTACTTTGCACAGTTGTTCTCTGCTTCAGGTTTTGGCGGTTAGGTTTTTTTTTTTTTTTTTCTGTGTACGCGACGACATAATTACCCAGTGCTTTTCACTCCTGACTCCCACTTCTAAAAAAAAATCTAAAACCTAAATCTAAACTAATAAAGAAAGTGAAATTTGATTGAAAATTTTAATGTAAATTATATGTATTTTTTATTTTATGTTATAATTTTTGTTTGTTTTTTACCACGTGAGGTACCGGATTGGCGCAAATAGGTACCGGAACACAGACATTCAAAACTTGAGGATCCGGCACAAATTAAGCACTGATATATAGCCATTTCCCATTTTGTGAACCTCAATAACCTTTTGCCGCACATCACAGCTATATTCCTTGGTCTTACCCATTGTTATGAATGACTAAGGGAATTTGGCCTGTGCGTCATATTTATACCCCTGTGAAACAGGAAGTCATGGTTGAACAAATTTCCTGTTCCTAGTCACCCAGGTGTACTAAAAAAAATTTAAATATCAATGGGAATATACTTCAAATATATTTTTCTCATATGAATTCATAGGGGTGCCAATAATTGTGGCACACATACAGTACTGTGCAAAAGTTTTAAGCAGGTGTGAAAAAAAGCTGTAAAGTAAGAATGCTTTCAAAAATATATATGTTAATAGTTTATATTTATCAATTAACAAAATGCAAAGTGAGTGAACAGAAGAAAAATCTACATCAAATCAATATTTGGTGTGGCCACCCTTTGCCTTCAAAACATCAATTCATCAATTCTTGATTCAAGGTACACTTGCACACAGTCGGCAGGTAGGTTGGCCTAAACATCTTTGATAACTAACCACAGTTCTTCTGTGGATTTAGGCTCTCCAGCCCTTCAGCAAACAAACTGAACCCGATGTGTCTTTCATCTGCTGCAGTAAGTTTCCTTGGCCACTATGTCTATGATCCTCAGTGTTGCCCATTTCTTTGTGCTTCTTCAAAAGAGCTTGGACAGCACATCTGGAAACCCCTGTCTGCCTTGAAATTTCTGCCTGGGAGAGACTTGCTGATTCAGTATAACTACCTTCTGCCTTGTTGCTGTGCTCAGTCTTGCCATGGTGTATGACTTTTGACAGTAAACTGTCTACAGCAACTTCACCTTGTTAGCTGAGTTTGGCTGTTCCTCACCCAGTTTTATTCCTCCTACACAGTTGTTTTTGTTTCAGTTAATGTTTGTGTTTCAACCTACATATTGAATTGATTATCATTAGCACCTGTTTGGTATAATTGTTTAATCATACACCTGACTATATGAAAATAATTTTTTATTTTTTTTTAAAATAGTAGACTCGGGTACAATTTGTGCAGTTTTATAAGGAAATTAGCTGGTACGTCTTATTGAGCATCTTGCAGAACCAGCCACAGTTCGTCTGGATACTTCTTATTTTTGCAGCAAAACCCAGCATCTTTCCTTATATTTTTTGTCTGAAAAGTGGTCTCTTACGTAATATGCTGCTTTCTTTAATGACATACAAACATTTTTCTGTAACGTTTAATTTTGTGCTAGAAAACTAATGTTTGGGAATCTAAAATGTTTTTGTACTGACTTGATAATGTAGAAGTCATAAAATAAAAAAAATCTATAACAAAGTTTGTACTAAAAAAATAGGGTGCCTAAAACTTTTGCACAGTACTGTAGATTTTTCTTCTGTTCACTCACTTTGCATTTTGTTAATTGATAAATATAAACTATTAACATGTCTATTTTTGAAAACATTCTTTACAGCATTTTTTCACAACTGCCTAAAACTTTTTCACAATACTGTGTATTTAACAAAGATATTTTTTTGGATAAACCTGTGTTGTGTTTGCAATTGTTTATCCATGAGAGCAGAGTATTTTTGTGAATTTTTTAAACAAAATATCAGAAGGTTAAACAATAAAGACAGTTTTTCACAGCCTTCTTTGCGCATATTTACCAAGGGTGCCAATATTAGTGGAGGGCACTGTACAGGCAAGCAGATGAACCCATAATCTGAAATCAATGCGCAAAGTTTCATGTTAAGGTTTTTCCCACACAATAAAATTGCCAGTGTTGATTCAACTCCATGGGAGTAATTATGTAATTCTCACTGCCCAGTGTTGAAGATTTTACCCTATCTTAGTGTTGATCATTTCATTCTGGTAGTGTTTAAGAATTAAAACTAAATATTTTCTTAAGTTTTAACACTAATATAGAGTTAATAATCCAGCAAGTGAATTACTAACTGGAGGGTGAATTTATAACTCTTCAGAGTGTTGTTTTAACACTGAAAATAGTACTTAATGCCATTTACCTTCCTACCCCCTTTAACTAGAGTTTTTAAAGACATCAATAAAATGATCCAAAATGTTAACCACTTCTCTCTTTTATTTATGACATTTTACAAAAATGTGATTTAAAATGCAGAGCACTGTCCATCACTTGTGAACCTTAACATTTCAGTGAAATGATTGAATACATCACAAGACCAACTGTTGTTTTGTCTTGTCGGAAAAACTCTGAATAAAACATTTTTTCAGTTTCTCAAAAATTAATATTGAACAGTCGTTCCAAAACACATACATATCTGACACAGGATCTTAAAACAAATAAATACATCAATCAATCAATCAATCTGAAACAAGCTTTTCAGACAAAACACTAATTTAAACAATGAGGAAGTAACAAAAACATGCTTTCTTCTGGTCCATAAGCACACTGTATATCAAAGCTTGTAGAACTGCAGATTTTCAATAACAGTTTCTTTGTCTTCACCATTACATACTACAAAGGCAAGGATGTGTTTGCTAAAATACTCCGTGATATACACTCATCTGTCACCAGAATCTGTGTTATTTTGGAAAATACATGCTTTACATCATTGCAAACAATAAGCCCAACGTTGTACTCAATGGCATCACTTCCAACCCAATTAGTGGAATAGACATTTTTATGCACAGGGATTTTAAGAGTCAACAAGAATTCTTCACCACCACCATGGTCTCCAAAAGAAAACAAAGACATTGGCCCATACTCTTTGCAGTGAAGTGACTTGCAATGGACGTCTGATGTTTTCTGGTAAGCGACTTAAAGGAGTAATGTTCTTGAAATTCTTTAGCGTGTTGTTGAAAAGTTTGTGTTTTTAAATGAGTTATGATAAAATGCATGCTGACATTAGTGACTGACTAGTTATAAAAGATGTTGGGCATTTAAAACATCCTAGGCTGTTTTGCTTTCTGCAAGCTAATTCAGTAATTTTGCTCCCAGCTCCCTAACTCTAGGAGACCCATTGGTTTTCCCAACATCAACCATGTAAATTGTTGTCTAAAAATAAAAGTGTAAAAGTGAAGGAATCATCATACATTACATTAAAAACAAAGTTGACTGACAGGGGATGAGATTCTTATCGAGAGCTATGTAGTGCTCAATCTGGTTGCGGTTCCTGCCAACAGCAAGGAGGTACAGTTGTCTTCCTTCTTGTTGCTGGAGATGTTCTTTGAGGCTGGTGCAAGACTACAAAGAGACACAGGGAAAAAAAAAACATTACTATTACGTTCTAAAAGATGCATTTACATAACAAGGCCCCAAATGATGCAACAAAATTTAGGAAGAGTAAATTCAGTAGAGAAATTGTACCCTTGTAGAGGCACTGGTTACAAATACGATCCGGGCTCTAACATTGTGTGTGTATATATATATATATATATATATATAAAAGCACACCAAAAACCACCACTAATAATTTTCACCAAGTTGTTGTGTATTATACAAAGAGCCAGCCACCAAATATATACAAGTAACCCACACCCACGGTCTCTCTTGCAGTGGAAATTATATATATATATATGTGTGTATATGTATATATATATATATATATGTGTATAATATATATGTGTGTGTATATGTATATATATATATATATATATATATATATATATATATATATATGTGTATGTGTGTGTATATATATAATATATATATATATATATATGTGTGTATGTGTGTGTGTATATATATATATGTGTGTATATACAGGTGCATCTCAATAAATTAGAATGTCGTGGAAAAGTTCGTTTATTTCAGTAATTCAACTCAAATTGTGAAACTCGTGTATTAAATAAATTCAATGCCACAGACTGAAGTAGTTTAAGTCTTTGGTTCTTTTAATTGTGATGATTTTGGCTCACATTTAACAAAAACCCACCAATTCACTATCTCAACAAATTAGAATATGGTGACATGCCAATCAGCTAATCAACTCAAAACACCTGAAAAGGTTTCCTGAGCCTTCAAAATGGTCTCTCAGTTTGGTTCACTAGGTAAGCCACAAACATTCATTGCCAAAGAAGCTGGCTGTTCACAGAGTGCTGTATCCAAGCATGTTAACAGAAAGTTGAGTGGAAGGAACAAGTGTGGAAGAAAAAGATGCACAACCAACCGAGAGAACCGCAGCCTTATGAGGATTGTCACGCAAAATCGATTCAAGAATTTGAGTGAACTTCACAAGGAATGGACTGAGGCTGGGGTCAAGGCATCAAGAGCCACCACACACAGACGTTCCAAGGAATTTGGCTACAGTTGTCGTATTCCTCTTGTTAAGCCACTCCTGAACCACAGACAACGTCAGAGGCGTCTTACCTGGGCTAAGGAGAAGAAGAACTGGACTGTTGACCAGTGGTCCAAAGTCCTCTTTTCAGATGGGAGCAAGTTTTGTATTTCATTTGGAAACCAAGGTCCTAGAGTCTGGAGGAAGGGTGGAGAAGCTCATAGCCCAAGTTGCTTGAAGTCCAGTGTTCAGTTTCCACAGTCTGTGATGATTTGGGGTGCAATGTCATCTGCTGGTGTTGGTCTATTGTGTTTTTTGAAAACCAAAGTCACTGCACCCGTTTACCAAGAAGTTTTGGAGCACTTCATGCTTCCTTCAGCTGACCAGCTTTTTGAAGATGCTGATTTCATTTTCCAGCAGGATTTGGCACCTGCCCACACTGCCCAAAGCACCAAAAGTTGGTTAAATGACCATGGTGTTGGTGTGCTTGACTGGCCAGCAAACTCACCAGACCTGAACCCCATAGAGAATCTATGGGGTATTGTCAAGAGGAAAATGAGAAACAAGAGACCAAAAAATGCAGATGAGCTGAAGGCCACTGTCAAAGAAACCTGGGCTTCCATACCACCTCAGCAGTGCCACAAACTGATCACCTCCATGCCACGCCGAATTGAGGCAGTAATTAAAGCAAAAGGAGCCCCTACCAAGTATTGAGTACATGTACAGTAAATGAACATACTTTCCAGAAGGCCAACAATTCACTAAAAATGTTTTTTTTTATTGGTCTTATGAAGTATTCTAATTTGTTAAGATAGTGAATTGGTGGGTTTTTGTTAAACGTGAGCCAAAATCATCACAATTAAAAGAACCAAAGACTTAAACTACTTCAGTCTGTGTGCACTGAATTTATTTAATACACGAGTTTCACAATTTGAGTTGAATTACTGAAATAAATGAACTTTTCCACGACATTCTAATTTATTGAGATGCACCTGTATGTGTATATATGTGTGTATATGTGTGTATATATATGTATATATATGTATGTGTGTATATATATATATATATATATATATATATATGTGTGTGTATATATATGTGTGTGTATATATATATATATATATATATATATATATATATATATATGTGTGTGTATATATATGTGTGTATGTATATATATATATATGTATATGTTTATATGTATATGTATGTATGTATGTATGTATATGTATATATATATATATGTGTGTGTGTATGTGTGTTTTTTATATATGTATGTATGTATGTATATATATATATGTATGTATGTATGTATGTGTGTGTATATATATATATATATATATATATATATATATATATATATATATATATATATATATATATATGTATATGTGTATATATGTATGTATGTATGTATATGTGTATATATATATATATGTATATGTGTATATATGTATGTATGTATATGTGTATATATGTATGCACACACACACACACAGTATCTCACAAAAGTGAGTACACCCCTCACATTTTTGTAAATATTTTATTATACCTTTTCATGGGACAACACTGAAGAAATGGCACTTTGCTACAATGTAAAGTAGTGAGTGTACAGCTTGTATAACAGTGTAAATTTGCTGTTCCCTCAAAGTAACTCAACACACAGCCATTAATGTCTAAACCGCTGGTAACAAAAGTGAGTACACCCCTAAGTGAAAATGTCCAAATTGGGCCCAGTTAGCCATTTTCCCTCCCTGGTGTCATGTGACTCGTGTCATGTGACTCACACAAGGTCTTAGGTGTGAATGGGGAGCAGGTGTGTTAAGTTTGGTGTTATCGCTCTCATACTCTCTCATACTGGTCACTGGAAGTTCAACATGGCACTTCATGGCAAAGAACTCTGTGAGGATCTGAAAAAAAGAATTGTCAAAGGGGAATCTTCCCCCCCCCCCCCCCCAGTGGGCTAGAGTGGAAATAGTTTAGGAAACTTGGGATCAAAGTTAGTGGTACTACGAGTTGGTATTTCTCTCCTTGATTTTTTAGTGGGAGTTTCCTATACAGTACGCCTTGGTGGTCATTTAAGCTGATCCAGTGAGTAGGTGTTCTTTGATGTCGTAGTGTAGCTTTTATTTGTTTCACTGTGTCATCCTGGTCCTGAGCTTGGGCAATTTCCACCAAGGAATGGGGAATGTCAGTTTGGTGGTGGTGGACAGCATTCAAGCAGGGAGCTACCGCCATTGAGGGAGGTTCGAAGGCTCTTGACAAGGTGTCCGCTCTGATGTTGAGACAACCTTTCCTGTAGCACACTTTGAAGGAGAATTGTTTCAGCCGCAGGGTCCACCTTGTCAGGCATGAGGAGGTCTTTGGGCAGTTGAACACCCAGGCCAGTGCTGCATGGTCGGTAAAGATGTCAAACTCCACTCCTTCCAGGAAATGCCTCCACTTTTCTACAGCCCAGACCTCTGCCAGACACTCCTTCTCTGAGTTAGAATAGTTTAGCTCAGCCCCTTTTAATGTCCTTGACGCATATGCAATAACCTTCTCGCCCTCCTCAGATCGCTGGGTTAAGGACATTAAAAGGGGCATTATGTGGCAGTGCTACAAAATACATAGCAAAAAAATTAGTCTTAAGTCTTTTAGTCCTACACCACAAGCCTGTTCATTGCATCTTTGAAGCATTCTTTCCTCCAGATGATAAGTGTTCTTCTTTTGCTAGCTGTCCTATAGGGGTCCCTCAAGGGTCTATTTTAGGACCCATTTTATTTAGTATTTATATTAATGATCTCCCTCAAGTATGTCCAGG